>JZKD02S2422300.1:157106-176803 GCA_000966675.3 Picea glauca
TTAGCCACCCTAAATAGAAAGGACCTCCCCATTGTGGTGACATTGGGTGGGGTAGGTCCCTGTTACGCCAGTTTGATCCTTATCCTCTAGCCTATGACCTAAACTACAAACTGAGCGATAACAGGTAGCATGGTCTGCGTAACCATGACGAGAGCATCATGGCATAGCGAACAAGGCTATGAAGACCAGAAGGGAACATCATGGTTAAATACCTCCCTAGCTAAGAGGGAGTGTTGATGTTTTGGTAGCTACGGGAGGTATTGACCTCCATGGATAAACCTTTGACTAGAATAGAATATTTCGAAAGCAAGAGAAAACCTAAACAGATGTGTGAAAACCCTGGAAGACAAGTCGGCTCAACAGAATAAGTAATATTGAAGTATTATATGCAGAAAAGGACATGTCGACCCTGCTTGAAGAGACACCTGTTCACCTGCTAGATTAGTATGAATAGGAGGCGCTCCAACGCATTTGTACACACACTCAGTCATCCAGAAGCAAGGCGTAAGTGTTGAGGAGGAGCTACAGCAACTGCAAGTGTGCAGTAATTCCATGTTCAGTCTTTTGGTACTCTATCTTGTGCGCTACCTCTGGAGAAGGTGCGCTACCCTGGTTTATCTGTTGGTTCTAGTGTGGCTTTCCGGAATCATTCTATCTAGCAAAGGTTAAGGTGCCCGGGGGTGGCTTTGTGCCTATGGTTGGGTGACAATGGTGTAGCATTGTCTATGGTGAAACGAGCACAATATTCTAACATACCCTTGGTTGTATATTAGCAGACATACACATTGGAGATAACTTACTCATTGATTGCTAGACCTTGACTTGATGCTTATGCGCACACTTCCTTAAGAGGTTTGTGTCCTATGTGGTATTAAATTGTTCATTTTACGCAGTAAGTTTTTACCTATGTGGTGTTACTCCTCAAAATGCATCTCCTTTTTGAGACATTCTTATCAGCATAAGGATGTTGCCTTATGAGCCACAAGAGAAACTTGATTGGGTTGGTTAAATTCAATACATAGCAAGGAGAACCTGTGGAGGGATTTTGGTAGGATGTTTTTTGCCATCAAAACAGACTATTTTTCAGATTCGCCTTAAGGTCATTTCAAGCAGTGCAAGCCCTTGTTTTCATGATGACTTCTAGCAAGTAGAAAATTGAGTTTGCAGCGGCAATTCATGACTTTGATCTCAGCAATATCGATGGGATTACAATGCTAGAATTACTTGGCAATTTAGTTGCTTATAACTAGTATTGTGCTGGAAATTGTAGAGGGTCTTCTGAGTGCCTACATCATCAAAAAAGTTGTATTTTTGGAAGGCATTCTACTGATAGGAAAGTTGCAATCACGCTCCTCATGGCATATCTATCATACATGTTAGCTGGAAGAAATAGGAGTTTCATTGCTTGTAGAATAACTATTTATGGTCAATATGAGTGCCCAACATAATGTGGGAAATCCCACTCATGAGCAGAGTTTAACACAAGAAGTGTGAAAAAAATCTCTGACTGCATTTTCATTAGCAAACATAGGCTTATATAGCTTTACAACAAGAGAACTAACTCAACAAACAAGAGAACTAACTCAACAAACTAAGGGAGAAAATCTCAACAAGATCCTAAAAACTAGCAACTAAGCACAACAATAGAGATAGTTAGAGATATGATCTCGACTACTCCATGAGAATAGGAAACCAAAAGGCTTCGTCACACCAAACCATAATAATCTCCCACAATACAAATAATAATGTGATATACTGAGTACATATGCTAATCCCTATCATTCCTTCAAACAACAGAATCATTGGCCTCCAATGCTTTTAGGAGAGAGGGAAAACACTGTTGTGTTGTAGTTGATGTTGAACGAGCATGATGCAGAGTCTGACCTTGCTTAGTGGCCAAATAGAAAGGAGTGTATCCTTGACAAATCTAATGAGACAAAGTCCTTCAATTGAAATTGCAGAAACCAAACTCTACTCCATAAGAGCCAAATGAGACAAAATGACACAACAATAATTGCGGAATGAAGAAATTTTGCCTCAGTGATGTGGATCAACAAGATTGGACCCAAACCCAAACTGAATCAAATGAATGCTCAAAGCCAACTGAAACACTCCCATCAAACAAGTTGCTAAAAGGCTGTAACACCATACAAAGTGGTGGGATCCAAATGATGAAGCTGTTGAAGTAGAATGGAGTGATTTCCAAGTCTCCAAGAGGCACTCCAACAAAAACTTGGCTTGGGGACATTGAGTCCTTGAGCAACTGCCAAAAGAAGGCATGTAAACTCCCATGGTCATGGATACCCCAACATACTTATGAAAATGCATAAAGGAGAGGGCAAAATCACCACTCAAGGTAGTGTTACAAAGAAGCCCAAAGTTTGAATAAGTTGTTGTTTGAACATTATCAATGAAAGATTATGGTGACCACAAATGTCAAGGGATTTTCATCCTTGAACAAAAATCAAATATAGGCATATAGTAGAGTAGATGGTGTTTGAAAATGGTGGTGAGACACCAAAGCTATGGACATAAGACACCAAAGCTAGACTAGACTTGGTTGCATTAAAAGCCAAGGTATTATTGTCCTTGGCAAGAAAGGGAAGGAATATGCTACTAGACTCCACATTAAGAAACAACTTATTATTATTGTAAACCAAAGCCTAGATAAATAGAAAGAGACTGTGAGTCGAGCATGGTTAGGTCGTGCAGGTATGAAGAGGAACAAAGCTGATTCTCTGCTGGCAATTCAAGAAGTCTGGAAGACAGTAAGAGAACTTTCTTTGGTATTCAAATGTTGTCTGAGAAGGCAGTGAAAATGAATTCCTCCCCAAAATGAGAATTCCTTTCGAGGGATTGCTTTCCAGTCCATTGAAATCGTGTTTGCATCTGAAGGCTAATTTAGGGAAGGACCGAGAACTGAGACACAGTGTGTCCTCACTCATTTGCACCTTCATTTCCCCTCTATTGTTGTATTGAATTTGGTAGATGCATTGATTTAATTGGTGATTACAAGCCATGCCATCCATATGACAGATGCATGAATTGCAAGTGAGGCACTTGTAAGAAGAGGATCCACCTCTGTCATTGCACTACAAATAATTGAATTCCAAGCATGCAAGTAACAGAAAAATCAATGACAATGGGTACGAATGTGTAGATGGCCACACTAATCGTTTGTCAATGGTCCCACATAAATAGCAGGCATTCCATACATAGGAGACACAATCTGGAAGATATGTAGTTAGATTGAGCCACATGTGCGTTCTGTGCAATACTCAAGGTTCAAGTCTACATAAGCATGAATGCTGCTCAATGCACAATGGACTGAAGATCGATCTCTGTTTTATATGACAACGATGAAAGGTGATGGATATAAGGCTAGCCACGATCCGGTCTTGCAATGAGGAGGTTGCCTTTGATTTAGTTGTGTAAATTTTTCAAGCCTAGGTGATTGCTTTCCTAATGTTTCCTCATTAAGTAACTCAGAACAAATTTATTTAACAGTAGAAAATTAAATTTTTCGATATTGCATCCATTACACAATAGCTGAAAAATGAATAGCGGAAGAAATAAAACACATACTTAGGGATTTCTCTTTTGAATAAGATTTTCATTCCTTTGTTCCAAGCTTATAAGGTGACCTTTTCAACCTACTTTGAACCAACAGCTGTACGGTCATTAAATCACCTCAAACAGAAGTGTACGACCTATGTAGAAGAGGGTATAGTATAACAGTATGGCCTACTTTGTTTCTGCCTTTCCTGGACAACAAATCGCTCCTTCTGCTCTCTCAACACTGAAGCATGCTTAATCAATACACTGTACGACTAGATCTGAAGGTGTACAGCCAGATTTGAAGATTTACGGCCTGTGCATAAAGGAAAAATAGCTACAATAGTGGTATGGACTATGCAGCCTGCTGTACTTACTAGTCTCTTTAGCAGATCTGCTCCTTTTCTTCTTGATGCAGTCCTCCTTCCTCTAGCTCTCTTGCATTAAATCCTAATCTAAGTTTCTAATGTTCTAGAACTTCTAGAACATTTCATTTAGATTTCTAAGACTATGTTTACTTCAAAACATTAGTCTTTCACATTTTTTTTTAAATTTTCAAGTGAAATTACAAGAGAGCATTAGTGGTCACCTTTCCAAGGTGGTTACCAATGAAATGTTTCAAACCACTTCTTGGACGTTCACATTGAAACCTATGCAAGAAGTTCCTTCTTGAGCTACATTTCTCAGCACTCCCTCTTAGCGAGGAAGGAATTTTGCATGAATCCAAGTTGGTCTCTAAATGCTTCAAACTTCCTTTTCGCTAAGCTTGGTCATAATATCAGCTACCTGTTGATCTGTGGGAATATACTGGAGCTTCACTGCTCCCTTCTGAATCCTGTCTCGTATGAAGTGATATTTGATCTCTATGTGCTTGGACCTGTCATAAAACGCTTGATTCTCAAAGAGTTTGATGTAACTTTGATTATCATAGTAAATGACTGTGGCATCCAACTCCTGGTGAAACAATCCTGCAAGTAACTTGCAAAGCTAGATGGCCTCACAACTAGCAGTACTGACTGCCATGTATTTTGCTTCTTCTGAACTAAGTGCCATGGAATTCTGCTTCTTGCGGAACTAGGATATCATCGCTGATCCCAAGTTAAAGCAGGGCCCTGAGGTGCTCTTTCTGTTTGCTACATTGCTTGCCCAATTTGAGTCTAAATACCCCTACAACTTCACTCCACCATCTCCAAGATATCTGGGACCATACTCCATTGTGCCCCTCAAGTATCCGAGCACATGTTTTGCTCTTACCCAATGCTCCTACCTCGGCTCCTCCATGAACTGACTCAAGGTGTTCATTGCAAAACATATATTTAGTCTAATGTTGACCAAATACATCAAGGAACTTATCAGTTGCCTGTACAAAGTGGGATCCATCAACTTTGAATCTGAAGCGGTTACCTTCACCAGATTAGTGATCATGGTGTGGCCATAGGTTTTTTTTTTCCTCCATTTGAAACCTCTTTAGGATCTCAATTGCATGCTTACCTTGCCCAAGGAAAATCTCCCCTGGTTTCTGCCAAACCTGCAAACCCAAGAAGTAATGCATCATGTTGATGTCCTTCATCTCAAACTCAACTGCCATGTTTTCCATGCACCCTACAATGAGCTTCTCTGCACCTGTAAGAAACAAGTCATCTACGTACAATACCAAAACAAGCAAATTTGATCCAATAAACATATAAGTTAGGATCTGTTTTGCTTTTGGTGAAGCCCAAACTCTACATATATTCATCTATCCTTGAAGACCATGCTCTCAGTTCTTGCTTGAGTCCATACAAGGATTTCTTAAGCCTGCAAACATGGGACTCTTTCCCATTTACCTCAAAGCCCTAAGGTTGTTGTATGTACATTTCTTCCTCATGATCTTGTTATGGTAAGCTGTCTTCATATCCATTTGATGTATCCTCCATCCCATAAATGAAACTACGGACATAACTGCTCTAATGGAAGTGTACCCGACGACTGGAGCAAAACTCTCCTTATAGTCCACTCCCTCTTTTTGAGAGAACCCTCTTGCCATGAATCACGCCTTGAACTTCTCAATGTTGCCATCTGTTGCATGCTTGATCTTGTAGAGCCACTTGGAACTCACTATTGACTTCCCCTCTGGTCTTGGCACTATGTCTTAAACATCATTCTTCATGATGGAGGTATTCTCCTCCATCATGGCATCCCACCACACTTGCTGTTTTGCTGCTTCTTGAAAGCTGGAAGGCTCAGAATCTATGATGCTGCTCATCAATGCCATGTAGTTTGGAAGCTTCTTCATAGGTCCACTCTCTCTAAATGTGCTCCTAGGAGCCTCGATAGACTCTTGAGCATCCCTCAATGTTTGAGTTAACCATCAAGGTCTTCTGATAGAAGTGGAAGGGACTACTGTCTCGTCCTCTTCACCTGAAGGCTGTTGTACTATTCTGGAGGTCACTGGTGACCTTAGCTCGACCTTTGGAGCTTCCAACTCCTCATCCTCTGTCACTAGAATATGCTCATGGGACTTCCCAGTTGCAAGGTCTTCCTCAAACTTTACATCCTTGCTCACTACTACGTTTCTCTGCTTTGGAGTGTTAGATCGTGTAGGCTTTTGAAGTCTCTCATTGTAACCCACAAATAAATCCTTCCTGATGGAGGGCTCCAACTTGGTTCTCTTTTCTACCGATACATGAATATAAATTGGATAGCCAAAGATGCAGATATGACTCACCTATGAATTCACACCAGTGAATGCCTCCTCTAATGTCTTGTCCTCCAAGATTCTATGAGGACACTGGTTCTAGATGTAGATTGTTGTGTTACATGCTTTTGCCCAAAGAGACATATACAAGTCTTGGTCATGAATCATGGCCTTATTAGCCTCGATGATAGATCGATTCTTTTGTTCTGTAACCCCATTTTGCTATGGGTTGTACAGAATAGTTAGCTCCCTCTCTATTCCTATCTCCTTGCAGAAACCCTTGAAATCCTTGGAGGTATACTCACCCCTATTGTCTGATTTCAAGACTTTGATCTTCTTCCCTATTTGGTTTTTAAGTAGAGCTTTGAATTCCTGAAACCTGCTAAAGACCTCATCCTTGGTCTTAAGGAAGTAGAGCCAAGTTTTGCAAGTCAAGTCATCACTGAAGGAAACCTAGTACATGCTTCCAAAGAGTGATGCTACTGACATCGGTCCACAAACATTTGAATGCACTAGGTCTAGAATCTCCTTAGACTTATGCTTGTTGCTTGGGAAGGTAGCCTTGGCATGCTTGCCAAACATGCACCCTTTGCATACTCTTTGCTGCTCATTGTTGAATTTTGGAAGACCCGTGACTATCTCCCTTAGAATATGCAATGCCTTGTGATGTGAGTGCCCCATCCTCTTGTGCCACAATTCACACAAGTTGTCATTTTTATGAACTAGTAACCCTACAACTTGTAAAGATTACCTTCTCTAATCCTATTATCTGAGTTGTATCTGGGCTAGATTCCTTCGGCCCGATGAGGACTTGCTGGTTCTTGAACTCCACAACATAGCCCTTATCCTCCATAATCGAAATCGAAAGACAGTTCTTTCTAAGACCTAGAACAAACAAGACATCATCAAAATATAAAGAGTTATTTGACTTGAACTAGAAGGGAATAATATCAATTCCCGCTACTAGGTACTTGGCATCATCACCAAGCTCAACCTATACTCCCGAGTCTTGCTTCGCTAGATTAAAATGACTTCCGGTCTAATGTCATACAATGAGATATCCCATTGTCCACATACCATGCATTCTAGGAGTCACGTTGGTAGAAAGGCGAGATACCATCGAGAAATCCCTCTTGAACTTGGCAACAAACTCGTTTATTTGAGTTTCTGCAGAGGTTGCTACTTGCTTTTGCTGCTGCTTCCCTTTACCCTTCTTATTTGGACGTTGTGATGCATAATGACTGTACTCATGACAAATGAAGCACTTGATTTTATGCTAGTCCTTCTTTCCTGACTGTGAGGCCGACTCCTCACTCTTTCCCTTACCCTTGCTGGGTCCTTTACCTCCGCGCTTATTTTTCTATCTAGGTTCTCGTTACCACCGTTCGTGTTGGCCTTTAACTCCATCATAGTCTCCTCTTGGATATAGTCATCCCACAATCTTTCAAAGTTAGGAAGGTTCTCACAGGCACAAATACCTTGGACAAATGCTTCCCGTGAAACTAGGAATCCATTTAGTGCCATGTTCATTAGTGTTGCATTTGCATTCTTCTCCCCAACTACTGCAAGTTGATCACAGATTTGTGTGACCTTCATAAGGTAACTAGTAACTGAATTTGATGTGGTCATCTCTTGGATCTAAGTTTGTTTAGCAATATCATGTTTCTATTTATGTTTTCACTCTGGTAGAGGCCAACCACAACGTTGAGGGATCCAATGGTCCTTTCATGGCCTTCACTTCCTTCTTCTTGTGAGCTGTCAGTTGATGTGGATTTGTAAGCGAAGACACAACATCCTTGACAATATCCTAGAGATCATTCTCTTCTAATAAGAGTGTAACCCTCACTTTCCACGAAGAAATTTGAGGTGCCATCCAGTCTATCCTCAAATCCGAGGCTAGATGAGGCCATCTTTGAGATCTAATGCGCAAACTTCCAGATCAGAAAATTAGTCTTTAAAAGAAATATTAAAACCCTCTAACTACCGGTCTTTCTTTTCTACAATTGATTTACTGTTAAACCCTTGAGAATCTCAATTAGAGAAATAGGTCCGATACCATATAAATTGTTGATGTTTTGGTAGCTGTGGGAGGTATTAACCTCTAGTATAACCTTTGTACTTAGAGTAGAATATTCCAAAAGCAAGAGAACCATTAAACAAATGTGGAATACCCTAGAAGAGAATTTGGCCCAAGAAGATTAATAGTAAAGTAAATAGAAGGCTCCAAAAAGTGAGGTCGACCCCACATGAAAAGACACCTTGGCAGACTAGTATAAATAGAGGCTAGGCGCTCCTCATTTGGACACACACACACTCACTCAACTAGGGCGCAAGTTTAAGGAGCAACAATTGCAGCCGAAGGAGGCGCAAGTCTGGAGAGGGTAGTGCAGCAGTTGCCGTGGTGTAATCTCAGTCTTTTTGGTAGCTCTCTTGTGCGCTTCTCTTGGTAAAGGTATGCTTCTATTGGTAGAGGTACGCTCTCTTGATATTGTACTGCTGCCGCAACAGTATTGGTATTTCTGGTTAGGGTTTATCTGTTGGTTCTATTGGTCTTGCCAGAATCTATCTAAGAAAAGGTTACTGTGCTTGGGGGTGGCATGTGTAAGTGCCTATGGTTGGGTGACAATGATGTGACATTGTCTATGGTTAAACGAGCATTACCATTAACATGGTTTCAGAGCTGGTTTCCTTCAGAACAGTCTAACCACTGGAAGGAAGATCGTCAGTTTCCCCTATGTCAAGCTCGTTGAGCACTTACAAAATCCACCAAGAAGCTCACCTAAGAAGGGCGCATATTTCCCCCAGATAAGATCTCCAAATTTCTAAAATTGAATTTTTTTTTATTAGGGTTTCCTCATAAAACCCTAGGTCAAGGCTTCATTGATCTAGAAGGCTTCATTGAAGAAGAAGTTGCATTACTAGTTACAACACCAACTGCAGTGCCAGTTGTAGCGCCAGTTGCAGTACCAGTTGCAGTTCCTTTGGTCAAGTGAAGTTTCCGGTAGCTCGTTGAGCAACTTATTGAAGGATGCCGAAATTATTATTTCCCTAGATCAGCTCGCTAGCCATTCTTTCGGCAGTTCCAGCTAGGGTTTTTGGTTTTGCAGCGGCAAAAAACCCTAACCCAATTTTTTTCGGCACTTTTAGTGAAGTGTTGGGCCTAATTCTTGGTTGCCCTAGTGCGCCCTAGCCTAGCTCACCTTCTGGTGCCCTCAGTCAGCAAAAACGTTAAGGTTGATTTTTTTTTTGAATCAGACAGGTTGAAGTCAAACCTCTGGTCAAAGTTAAAGTTATAAGTTGACTTTGGTCAAAGTATTAGATTGATTAAGGTTGAGATTTTAGATTTTATTTGCATTGTATTCCCTAACTCAGATTTCTGTCAAGAAAGTATAATGTCTTAGTAAAGGGGACAGGTTGGAGAGAATACTTGTCGTCTTGAGTGAAGGAGACTCGAAAGAAAAACAACAACACTCATTCTTGGAGATAAGACTCCAGGTTCTAGGTTTGAATGATTAAATCGATAAGTTTCCAATTTGCACATATCAAGTTTGATAATTGCTACATTACAAGTAAACACTATAGTTGTGACAACAATCTTTGAAAGGTTCTATTACTGCTAGGTACAATGAATACTTGGTAGCATGTGAGTACTATTGATATAAATGCTTATTGTATTTGTTTGCAAGATGAACTAACATCTCCTCTAGGAGATATTTCTTGTTTTGCTTCTAGGTAAGTCACCTTGGTAATGCTATGGTGATTACCATGAATTTGTCTTTTATTCTTGTTACCACAGTTATGTTCTTATGAAAATGCTATTATGTTGGAAATACTTTTGCTCTTGTTGCTCTTGTCTCGGCCAGGTTATCTTACAAATTCCATGGAGGTTACCAAGGAGATGTATGTGTTCTAGGAAGGTTACCACGAAAGCAGGTCACCAGTGACATCTCTGAGAGGGAGCTCCCGTGACAGTTGCAGAAGGGAACATATTAAATAGCCTCCAGTTTGAGACATGGAGTAGACTGACCATCAGGAAGAGCCCGTTCCCAAGCAGTGACAACAAAGCCAAAGGAGTTTTGGACATTGTGCATTCAGACATGTGTGGACTGATGACAACCACTTCACTTAGCAAGTATGTATATTATGTTTCATTTATTGATGATTTCTCACGTAAAACTTGGATTTATTTCTTGAAAACAAAAAGCGAAGTATTTGGCAAGTTCAAGGAATTCAAAGCCCTTTTAGAAAATCTTTCTGAAAAGAAGATAAAGATCTTGAGATCAAATAATGGAGGACAGTTCACATCGGATGAATTCAAAGCATTCTGCAGAGAAGTTGAGTTTAAGAGGGAGCTCACTACTCCCCACAATCCTCAGCAGAATGGTGTGGCAGAAAGAAAGAACCAGACGATAATGGAAGCAGTAAAGGCCATGATTCATGATCAAGACTTCCCTATGCATCTATGGGCAGAAATATCCCGGACCGTTGTACATATGCAGAATAGAAGTCCTCACCGTGTACTTGGGAACAAGACACTAGAATAAATGTTTTCAAGAGAAAAGCCAGCGGTCAGCCACCTAAGGATATCTGGCGTCTAGTGTATGTGCATGTTCCCAAAGATAAGAGATCAAAGTTGGATCATTTAGGCAAGAAGGTTATATTTGTTGGATATAGTGAGACATCGAAGGCATATAGAGTCTACATCCCTGGTTACAGACAGATTGAGATTAGCAGAGATGTTGCCTTCGATGAAGATGCAACCTTCAGTAGATTGAGGCAACATCATACAGATGAAATCCATGATGAGGAGCTGAAACTCTTAAAGTTGTAGATACAGATGCAGGTAATGATGTTGTGCCAGAAGAGCATGGTCCAGACGACCATGACATGGTAGAACCACAAAGACCTGCAAAAACGAGTACGAAGAAAAAAAAAGCAGCTTGGGCTCTTGAGATTATTCAGGATGCTGAGAAGTATGGTGCTCCAGATGGATCTTTCAGAGAAAGCAAGAAATCTCGACCATATTCCAGTTACGTGGCATTGTTATGTGATATCATTGATGCTGAGCCTACCTGTTATGAAGAGGCTGCAAAGAAGAAAGTATGGAAGGATGCCATTATTGAGGAATACTAGTCCATCATTAAGAATGATGTTTGGGATGTGGTTCCGAGACCGAAAGAGAAATCAATTGTGAATTCCAAATGGATCTACAAGACGAAACATTCAACAAATGGCAGTATTGAGAAGTGCAAGGCAAGATTTGTGGCTCATGTGTTCTCCCAGAAAAAAGGAATAGATTATGAGGAGACATTTGCTCTTGTGGCGAGATACACTTCAATTAGAACTACACTTGCGATAGCTGCAATAATGAAATGGAAGATACATCACATGGACGTGAAGACAACTTTTTTGAATGGTGTAGTGGAAGAGGAAGTGTACGTGGAGAAACCACAAGGATTCGAGACACATGACAGGAAGATACGTGTGCAGATTGAAGAAAACCTTGTATGGATTGAAACAAGCACCCAGGGCATGGTACGGTAGAATTGACAACTTTCTGATGAGCTTGGGCTTTACCAAGAGTAAAGCAAATCCCAACCTTTACTACAAGGTTGTGGATGGTGGACCGGTGATATTACTGTTATATGTGGATGACCTGTTTCTAACAGGAGACGAGAAGCTCATCGCTGAGAGTAAGAGGAAGCTTGGTATAGAGTTCGAGATGAAAGACCTGGGTATGATGCATTGTTTATTAGGTCTAGAGGTGTGGCAGAAACCATACGAGATTTTCCTTAGCCAAGGAAAATATGTGGTAGAAATCCCGAAGAGATTCGAAATGATGGATTGTAAATCCATGCCCACACCGATTGTGACGAACCTGAAGTTATTGAGTGATACTTCTTCAGAGACAGTGGATGTCACCATGTACAGGCGGATGATTGATTCATTGATGTATTTGACGAATACTAGGCCAGATATATGCTTTGCAGTGAACACTTTGAGTCAATATATGGTTGAACCAAGATGTGTTCACTTGATTGTGAAAAAGCACATATTAAGGTACTTGAAGGGTACGATAGACTTTAGACTCCGATATGTTTCAGATCGTAAGATAACACTGCAAGGCTATACTGATTCAGATTGGGCCGATAGTGTCACAGATCAAAAGAGTACATCAGGATGTTGCTTCAGTTTGGGGTCAACTATGATTTCGTGGCTCAACAGGAAGCAGACTAGTGTGGCACTCAGTACGGCCGAAGCAGAATATATAGCAGCATGTTAAGCTAGTAGCAAAGCTGTGTAGCTTCGGAAGTTGCTTGCAGGACTGTTTGATCTCGAGTTGTAGGTGACTTGTATTTTTTATGACAACCAAAGTTGTCTGAGAACCCTGTGTTTCATGATAAGTCCAAGCACGTCGAGATCAAGTACCATTATATCCGATATTTGGTGCAAAAGGGAGATGTGAAGCACCAATATATTGGCATAGACGAGCAAATAGAAGATGTGTTGACCAAGTCTCTGTCAAAGGTAAAGTTTGAGTATTTCAGGGACAAGCTTGGAGTGGTACAGAAGGACTTTCCTCGTAAGAGGGAGTGATGAGTCACATATGCGATTCTTGGGGCAGTAGCTTATAGAGTGTGGCAGGAGCGGGTAGTCATTTACACACATGATAGTTGCCCAAACTTCATAAGGATTGGGTAGTAGCACAGTTCTGTGTGAACTGGCTCAAACTAAATAGTTTCCCAGACTCCGTAAGGATTGCGTTGTAGCGTAGTTCCGTGTGTGAACTGGCTCAACTGATAAATTTCCCAGACTCCGTGTGGATTGGATAGTAGCACAATTCTATGTGAACTATAGCTAGTTGCCTAGCTTTGAGTGAGCTAGATGAAGTCCTGTAATGACATAAGGTTCGAAAGGACGTTGAGACCCATAAGGTCCGAGAGGACGACGAGGCTGTGCCCACTAGAGAGATGCTACATGTGTTGATGAGAACTCAGATGCATGACTGTGACATGACCATCAGATAGTCTATGTGTGACTATGACAGAGCCGATATATGGCTATGATGGTGACTGTGATGTATTGATTCATTAGATAGTCTGTGTGTGACTATGACATAGCTTGTTTGACTGTGATGGTGATACTTGTGACATGATTTGTTTGATCATGAGATAGCCTATGTGGTTGTGGTGATGCTACCTGTAGAATGCTCTGCAAGACCATGTGAGTCTTGCCCATGCCATGTGAGATGGATGGATGTGATTGAGACCATTACATGAAGAACATCATAGTTATACCTCACTAGCTAAGAGAGAGTGTTGATGTTTTGGTAGCTGCGGGAGGTATTAACCTCCAGTATAACCTTTGTACTTAGAGTAGAATATTCCGGAAGCAAGAGAACCATTAAACAGATGTGGAATACCCTAGAAGAGAAGTCGGCCCAAGAAGATTAATAATAAAGTAAAAGAAGGCTCTAGAAAGTGAGGTCGGCCCCATATGAAAAGACACCTTGGCAGACTAGTATAAATAGAGGCTAGGCGCTCCTCATTTGGACACACACACACTCACTCAGCTAGGGCGCAAGTTTAAGGAGCAGCAGTTGCAGCATAAGGAGGCGCAAGTCTGGAGAGGGTAGTGCAGCAATTGCTGTGGTGTAATCTCAGTGTTTCTGGTAGCTCTCTTGTGCACTTCTCTTGGTAAAGGTACACTTCTATTGGTAGAGGTACACTCTCTTGATATTGTGCTGCTGCCGCAGCAGCATTGGTATTTCTAGTTAGGGTTTATCTGTTGGTTCTAGTGGTCTTGTTGGAATCTATCTAGGAAAAGGTTATTGTGCTTGGGGGTGGCATGTGTAAGTGCCTATGGTTGGGTGACAATGACGTGACATTGTCTATGGTTAAACGAGCATTACCAAAATTTTAACATAAATTTTTCAAGCCTAGGTGACTTCTGTCCTAATGTTCTTTCATTAAATAGCTCAAAATAGATTTATTTAACAGAAAATTAATTTCTGAACATTGTATCAATCATACAACGGTTGAAAAATGAACAATGGAATAAATAAAACACACAGGGATTACTCCTTTGAATAAGCTTTTAATTGCTTTGATCAAAGCTTACAAGGTGACCTCTGCAGCCTGCTTTGAACCAGCAGCTGCATGGTCATGAAATCACCTCAAACAAAAGTGTATGGCCTGTGTAGAAGAAGGTACAGCTACAACAGTATGACCTGCTCTGTTTCTGCCTTTCCTGCACAGCAAATCGCTCTTTATCCCCTTTTAACATTGAAGCATGCTTAAATAGTACACTGTACAGCAGATCTGAAGGTGTATGGCCAGATTTGAAGATGTATGGTCTATGCATAAAGAAAAGACAGCTACAGCAGTGGTACGGACTGTACAACATACTGTACTTGCTGGTCACTTTAACAGATCTGCTCCTTTTTTTCCTGATGCACTCCTTCCTCTAGTTCTCTTGCTCTCTTCTCATATATGAGATCGACTTCTCCCATCTTGTTCTTTTTATGCTTCAAGAGAGATAACTAATATCCTCAATCCTAGCTACCACCTATCTCAATCTTGATATGTACAGCTAAGATTAAATCCTAATCTAAGTCACTATGTAACACCCTGTTTCCCCCAGTCTATAAAAATAACTATATTGGCCAAGAACTATGGCAAACTCAAAGACGTGAATGTTTGATTTGACGGACCTTTTTATGAAAGGTCGATGAATGTAAATTATGTTATGGATATGTGTTGCATGGCTGCTGGGAGGGGGATGTGCTAAAAGAGATCACGATGGCTAATGAGAGGTGGTGGAAGGGACCTGGAATGGTTGTGTTAACTTCCACCGGGCCAGTACCGTACTGGTTTTTACTTGCTCAAAGATCAAAGCAGCTCTCTCACCCTGGAATGGATTTTCCGTCAGATTGGTAGGTGGGGAGGCTCCTCAGGAGTTAATGAGGGGATGGGGGTGAACCGCCCATCCGTAACAGCTCCCAGACCTAACCGCGGACGGAGAAATTTGCGCCACACGCAATCTTGTAGAGAAAAAGGCAAGAGAGGAAGTGTGGTAAAGGGGGGGGGGAGAGAACGTGCGCGACAGGGATCGTGGGGAAGAACTGGAAACTCTGGAAACACAAGGAGTTCTGAACAGAGGAGAATGAGAGTAACCTTTGTCCTTGACTTCCGTTGAGCTGGAAGTAGAAAATTGAACCTCAAGCATCGTGGTCTAGCTCGGGGGTGGCTAGTGGTAAATCTGTTTTGGAGTCACCGAGCCTACGGTTGGGTGGAAACGAGCACCCCTCTCAGCAGTCGCGTCACACTTGGTGTGTTCTGATAAGTGTTATGTCTTGTATTTTTGAACTGAATGCATGCTCATGTATTTTTGAACTGAATGCATGCTCATGTTTATACGCTCATAAATGGTTTCTGTATGGAAGTGTTTGCCTGTGTTTTGATTTGGAGACAAGGGATACATGCTTATACTTATATGACCATAATCGGTCTATGTATAGAATGAGTAGGTTCAGAATACGAGTCCGTTCCCTTGAGAATTGTCCTATCTACTTGGCTCGCGCTATGCCCTGGTTTAATTTCCCGAAGGCACTTCTCTYGGGAAGTTTCCTCGTACTCCAGAGTCGGAGTGAGTCCCTCGAAAGGACTACCATGATAGTAAACCCATGAGTTTGCTTTACCCCTACCACCGAATTGATAGCTCGGCGAATTAGGAAGACTTTTGCTGAGGTCACCAAGCCTAGGGATAATTTACCCAAGAACCCTCTGAAAGATCTGTCAGAGCTCTATTGCCCGTCGACCTTAACCTTTGCATAGGCAGGAGGGTGGACTTGGCACCGTCCTGAAAGTCTCGGAGTATTCGGACCCGTTAATCGGCATTTCGGCGTTTCGGCACCCGGGAAACCAAAGGGTAAGACCCTTCGTCGTCGCAGGTCGCGAAGTCCCGGTATGCGAAACTCTGAATTAGCTTAGTGTGAATAGGTTTCAGCATTTCGGCGTTTCGGCACCCGGGAAACCAAAGGGAAAGACCCTTCGTCGTCGCAAGTCGCGAAGTCCCGGTATGCGAAACTCCGAATCAGCTTAGTGTGAATAGGTTTCGGCATTTCGGTGTTTTGGCACTCGGGAAACCAAAGGGCAAGACCCTTCGTCGTCGCAAGTTGCGAAGTCCCGGTATGCGAAACTCCGAATCAACTTAGTGTGAATAGGTTTCGGCATTTCGACGTTTCAGCACCCGGGAAACCAAAGGGCAAGACCCTTCGTCGTCGCAAGTCGCGAAGTCCCGGTATGCGAAACTCCAAACCAGCTTAGTGTGAATAAGTTTCGGCATTTCGGCGTTTCGGCACCCGTGAGACCAAAGGGGAAGACCCCTCGTCTTTGCAAGTCGCGAAATCCCGTGAGACGCGTGGTGAGTGGTCAAAGTTCGGGGAAAGCTCCGAAACCCCGTAAGCCATTGGATCTCGTATTTCACCCAGGAATTGCACCTTGCCCCCAATCATTTATCGATGTCTCCAGGGGAATTGATCCTTGGTGGGTGGCTTGACATGCCACTGTACTCACCACTGAATTGCAACCCCGTTAACAATTCTTAGTTATTTTTATATGCGATTCAAAACCCACATGTTTGATTAGACGGAAAAATTAGCATTTTAGAAAGATGTAACCTGTCCCCTAACAACAAAATATCTTAAACCACCAGTGTGCAGGGTCAAACCAAATTGTGTCTGAAAGTACAGTGTTCACAAATCTGGTGTCATAAAACCGAATTAAGCCCATTATGGGAAGCTGACTGTATTGCAAATAAAAATTAATTATTTGGGGGTGCAGGATTTTCCACATTGGGTGGATCATTGCCCCGTCTTGTCACCACCTTTCTGCTCGTATTTAGATGGACTCTGGCTGATCTCCAAAATTTCTTCTCCATGGTGTTGGGCAATGCATAATGACAAATTTCAAATGGTTAACCTCAAATATGGGAAAATGGTTAACCAAATAATTACAATAGATACAGAACAAAAACGGTAAATTACACAAATTTAAAATAGTTTCACCGGCTATCTAAAAATTCTCCATAAGCAACACATGTTTACAACAAATTTTGGATGCTTAGCATTCCCAAAACTATATAGCATATTTGTTGACAAAAATCAACTGTTTTCAACCTTAGTTTGTCATCCCATCTGGTCAATGGAAACATTGACCGACTTGGCTATTTTTATATGTTCAAACTAAAAATGGGGCCAGCAAGAGAAATGACCGCAGCAAGAGAAATGACCGTTTTCTATTACTATGGTTGTGAGTTGGGCTAACCATCAGCATTCTGTACTTTTGGCCTCCCTGCTGCTGATTGCCCGCTTGAAGGACTTCTGTGCTTATCAGCACATGGCCCCCCCTCTGTTGGTAGAGTGTTTCACGACCAACTTCCTCTGTCTTGTTTGTTTCTATTTCTTCCACACCCAATTTGGTGCTGATGGGGTGGGGGCCCTCTGCTTTTTGCGCATGGCTGTAAGCCCCAGTGCTCTAGGAGCTCTGCCAAATGGTTGATGTCTAGCTGCACTTTGCTGGCATTCACATATATCTGCATAAGGAAAAGGTGCACTGCATCTCTTTGACAATAAAAATTGAAGCTCAGTTGTGGAGAGGCATCGTTAAAAATGATTATTATTACTATGCTTCCAAATGCCATAAACATTTTCCACTCTCAGAAGCTGCCAGGCAGAATGGAAAGTCACAGACTAGAGTTTGGTGTCCCTTAACAATGGTGCCAACCAATTTAACTGTTCATAAAAGAGGGTTTGGTGAGCGTGGAGACTTACAACCAGGCAGATTTTGTTAAGGGGAAGAACTAGAATAGGTGCAGAGCTGTTTCCTCCTTATGGAAAAGGGAACAGAAGGGATTATTAAAATCAAATTTGCATGACCCAGATCTTGTTTTTTTATTTTATTTTTCAATCTAGGGTTTAATGACCCGAATTATGAAAAAATTGGGTTTACATAGATTGATGTTTTGTTTTTAATGTTGCATCCAGAGAAATTTAGGATTTCCAAACTGCAATGGAACTGTCCAGTAGATTGTAGTTGTAGCAGCTACCTGACTTTAGGTCATCATGAAACAAGTTGTAGAAACTACCTCTTTGAGTATGGTGTCAATTGTCTATCAGAAGGCAACTTCATGTCAATTGAATTTTACTAGCTCTAGAGATAATTATTTTTTTAATAGTAAAGAGTATCCAGCTAAATAGCCAACCTTGCTTGAGACAAGGTTCAAACTCTATAGAATAACTGAGGAGAGGCGAAACAATGAAAATTCAAGCAAATTGAAGACTTGTTAAACTAACTTCAACAATTTTGGGCATGTTTTGCATAACTATATTCGTCTGCATGTGTTGCTAAAGGTCATTGCTCCTTTTATTTAATCCTTTGGTATCTGTATCGTATATCTCGGGAAGAATCTCTAGTAGAAAGGAATTCCTTTGTGGCTGTTAGAATATAAGGGCAAAAATAGACTAGCTAGGAACATAAATAATTTTTAATTTTATTTGCTACTATAATTCTGGATCAGCAATATATTCAAAATTCTGATGTAAAAACTAATAACAGAAATTATAGATCTTTACCTTAACAAAACAGAGAACAGATTTACCTGAGGTGCTTGCTGTTATCCTCTTTTCTGTATGCTCAGAAAAAGATTTAAGGGTCATGGATCAAACCCTCAGGGTAGATCTCATCATGATCCTTTGAACAATTTTGCCAAGAAGAACTTTAGGGAAATATCAGAAAACTAACCAGCATACCAATCATCAAGTAAAAGGGCTGAAACAAGGACACCACTGTCCAACCTAGAGGCTGAAAAAGGAGGCCACTAACAGCCTTAACAAATTCTGTCCAAGAATATAGAACTGCTACAGCAATAGACAGAAATAAATAGCAGTTTTAGGGCTGCCTCATCAAACCCTGATTAGGGTCCTAAATGCTGTAAGGTAGGTAGCATACACAGGTCACCAAAAAGAGGACAGCGGCAGCATACAGGTGGCACCAGTAAAGAGACAGCGGCAGCATACAGGTGGCACCAGTAATGAGACAATGGCAGCATACAGGTGGCGGTACCAACAAGGAGACAGCGGCAGGCTGGAAGAAAGACCCTTAGGGGTCAGCGGCAGCAAGGGACAGGAGAGGTAAGCACACAGTGCAGTGTTGCCAGAGCGTGGGAGCGAAGCAGGAGCGGGAGCGTGGGAGTGCATTTTTCAAAAAATGGTCGGGAGCAAAGCGTCTCCGGAGCGTTTATATATATATATATATATATATATATATATATATATAAATATATATATATATATATATATATATATATATATATATATATATATATAAATATATATATATATTCAAAAGAAAACATGTAGAATGCCAAACTAGATGCAAAATTTATGAAACATGTATGTTTGTGA
>JZKD02S2422300.1:183682-196645 GCA_000966675.3 Picea glauca
TCTTCAAGCTCTCCAACTTTGCTCCAACACCAAGCCAACACCAAGAGCTCCTTCCCTCTCCACTCCAACTCAAAGATGAAACAACGAGGAAGAAGAGGGAGAGATTGTGCTTTATGTCCCCTCTCTAACCCTAAAAATGCCCTAGGGCCCACCCACAAAGCCAAAAAACAAAAAAAACAAAAAAAATGAACTTTTTCGGGCCAAAAATCGAGGAGTGCCCTCGTGGGTTCGGGAGCGCTCTAGGAGTGTGGTTCCGGGAGGGTCAGGAGCGGGTCTTGTAGCTTCGGGAGCAGACTGGGAGCGAGTGGGAGCGTGGCGCTTCGGCAAAGGGCAGGGAGCGTTCGGGACAAGTCGGGAGCGCNGCTTCGGAAACTCTGCCACGATGGTGATACCAAGGAAGAGAAATTGACCTAAGGAGGGCCACACCACTTCAACAACCAGAACAATAGGAGCCGCAACAAAAACTCAGACCAAGACTCGGTTAGAAGGAAGAGTGAGTGTGTCTAGTGAGAGGAGAGGTCTCTCCTTTTTATAGTTTGGTAGGTAGGTTAGGGTTAGCAAAATTAGTCATAACTTTAGGGTTAGATTAAACCCTAACAATTTAAACAAATTAAACAATTAATATTTTAATCATACAATATTAAATGTTAATTAGAATAGACAACAAGTCAAGGAGAGGGGATCCAAAGTCAAGGTGGCTAGCAAAGAACCAAACCACATAAACATTAAGGAGGACGTAACTCAAGCAAGGGGTTGCAAAGGTAATAAGACAAGGTCCAAGGGGGGTTCTTCTTTAATGACAGAATGTCCACACGAATCTCATGATACAACTTATAAGCTTTTATCATCCCAGCATAAGAGGAAGGTCAATGATGTGATCATGTCCTTCTTCTTAACTGCTCCTAGGTCTCATGGACCATCTCGGGAGAGAAGAAGATCACACATCATCTCGGCTTGGTACTTAACCAAGAAGCTGCCCGGTCCCAGACCAGGATACTCCAGAATGCAACTGGGGACCCTAGATCACAACTAGGGTCTTATCCACCAAGTTACACAACCAAGGATCAATCCAAGCACCGAGCAAGGATTCCCTGGAAAACATCTAAGGGCCCTCGAACACATCTAAGGACTTATACCATCAAAACTGCTTGGTCCTTGACCAAGAACCCCAACAATACACTGGGGGCCCTCACTAGGGTCTTTTGCCATGGCTCTAACTGCTTGGTCCCATACCAAGAACCCCAGGAGTGTACTGGGGGCCCTAGATCTCAGCTAGGGTCTTTGCCATCCTCTTAGAGAATGGCTCTTGCAGCTGCATTAATTTTAACAGTGGCAATGATGTTGTCTCTCAATACAAGAAACAAAAAAGGGTGCAATTGCTGCCAAAAATAAAGTTCATGTGCACTGCAGTCTGCAAAAGATCTGAAATCCATTGAGAAAATTGCAGAGAGACAACTTTTTCATTTATGGGAAATTCTGCCAAAAAGAAGTCTAAAATATGTTCATGAAAATATGACGTAAATCTTTAGAAGACTTCCATTAATTTTAGTGCTAAATGTCCATCAGGCAGATGAAACAACATACTTGTAGCAATGTTTTGTAGAAATATATATTACAAAATCGAAAATAATTTTAACCTTGTAGAGACTAAAATGTCATTGGTGGTTGTAGCATTGCATGCAATAAAGTGATTGGGATTTGGGAACAGTGTAACTTGTGTTAGGTTAGGTGGAAAATCAGATTTTTCTTTTATTTCCAAGGAAAAAAATCTGTATTTTAATTAATATAACAAAAATTCACTGTCAAATGCCTGTTATCCCCCACTTTTAGGGATAACTAGGAGATCATGTCTCGAGGCCCACATGTCCTAGACATGGAGTACCGAGAGCTGGATCGACTTTAGCATGGCCCATCCTTTCTCCCTTTTAGTGCCTCCACTTTGTCAGCAGCAACAACATCTATCACCTTCGGCTTGGTCTTGTATCTGAGATGGTTCTTGCTCCATGAGGTAATGAGTCCGAGTATCATGGTATGTGTCACTCTGATCTTCAAAACCTTTGAATATGTGCATTTAATTCCTTTTGTTTCTAACAAATGCTTGGATCCTATACTTGTCCACTTGACCATGTCTGGGGGAATGACAGGATGCCCTAGTAAGCCTGTGCCCATAGGTTTTGGTTTGCCACTGGGGGGATTTCTGAAAAGTCATCGTCCACTCCCTTCATATTACCACCTTTTCATCTTGTATCCCGCTCATCTACCCCTTTCCACTTGTCCGGGCATTGGGTTGGCTAATCATTTGAAGGTTGCACCCTGCCTTGTGGGAAGAAGGGGCTAAAGGCCCAGAAGGTAAAAGCAAGCCGACAAAAGATAATAGCCTAAAAATAAACCTCGAGATGCTTCGCCCAGGGATCCCCGAGAAAGCAGTAAAAGGCTTCTCAGCAATAAACAAGAGGGACCCAACAAAAATAATAAAACAAGACCTAGTTAGAGGATGGGGGGTCTCATCATGAGCCAACCCATTAGGTCCATGGGTACCTAGCAGTATGACACTACTAGCAGCTGGTTACCACGCCAGGGTAGTGGCTCTTGGTTGCATGGCCAAGAGAAAGGGGGTCTCATCACGAGCCAACCATCTCATTTCTGTGAAAGTACTTGTGGGTAACATTGCCACCACTGGTCACCACGCCAGGGCAGTGTCCTTTGATTATCTTCTTGAAGAAAAAGTAGTAAAAGAATAAAAGGCATGAATGGGCTTGGAAAAAATTGCATCCAAGACAGGTGCAGCTCGCCTTCTACAAAGGCACCCACAGGTAAAGCTTTGCATCCCTTGCCCACACTACACCCATTTGCCTGGACATCCTTTATCCACCTCACCCACTTACATGACTTAGATTTAGTCTTTTCCGGGAACTTTCCTTTTCCAGTGGACACTAGCCCAATAGGACACTCTGTCACTTTCCCCAAACTTGTATCCCAGACTTGTATAATGTCTTTGAGCATTTAATTGGGGTAATAGGGGTTTTATGCACATGTTTAATAATATTGATGATGAGATGTGATTGACATTGCTACGATCCCTGTGACTTATGAGCCCATGGAGGGCGTCGCTGTTGATGTGCAGGATCATGCCCGATGGATAGGTACCACATTGGATAGGTACACATGGGGAGATGATTAGTTTAGACCTCCATGGGGCTGAAGAGCCCACCTGATGGATGCTGAGACCCCAACAGGGGGCGGAGACAGGACAGAGGGGTTTGCACAGGAGAGAAGGACGTCTTGCAGAGGCACCTCGACAGAGCTTGACCTAGGGGGGTTGTGCCCTTTTCAGTGGAACGTTGGCCTTGGAAGGCCTAGGACGTCACCCATGAGCTCCATGACATTATCCTTGCTTCATGGACGTTTTGGCAGATGGACARGGCAGTTTGGCACGTGTGGCAGCTTGGAGAAGCCCAAGGAGGGCTAACGTTTTGCTCTTGGAGGCTGCATTTTCCCTAGAAGGGGCTAAYGTCGCCCTAGAGAGGGGATGACATCTCTCTTTTGCTTGATTAGGGTTTTAATTTAATCATTTAATGTAAAACAATGATTTTAGTATTTTGGCCTTGTCGGCCTTTTTCATTACCTAAAAGTGAAATTAGGTCATGGTACTGTATAAATTGAGGGTTTTAACCTTCATTTTTTCATCATCTTTCACTCAATCATTAGTGAGGTCTGAAATTTGCGCCACTCTTGGAGTTCTTGGCTGAAATTGGGAGGCACACTTGTTGAAGGAAGACATTTTTGGACTTATATTGGCATTTTTGGCATTTCTCTTGGTGGAAGGTGTTACAACTATGGTTTGCTATGTGATTTCTTGGTTAAATTAAGTGAATTTCTGCAAAACTTCTTAATTGAATGGTTGTAGTATTATTTTCTTGCATCTATTGTTATAATTTGCTGAATAAACCCTAGGTGACAAGCACACATTGAAGGTCCTTGTCTCATGTCCCCATCAAGGTTTTGAGCCATTTGTTGAAGAGGATAGAGCCTTGCCTTAACAACACTCCATCCCTCTTCTTCCTGCTAGCCGTTTTCATTTATTGAGCTAATAAGGAGAAAACACATCAAGGCCTAGTTCCCCTACACCAAAGTGAGCCTCTCTCCCCTAGGGTTTCATCCTTGAGGCCTTGCCATAGCAACACCTCAAGGTCTAACCCTCTTGTTCTTAGTCTTAGTTTTATACTTTCATTTGATCCTTCAACTTTTGTGTCCTTTTCTTTTGACTCCATCTACCCTAATAAGGCACTGATCTAAGACCTCCTTTGTCTTGAGTAACTTGATCACAAACTCAATCAATCTAATACTTTGAATAAACCCTAACTTTACTAACCCTAGCCTAAGACTAATCTTCTAACCCTATTTGCTGCCGTCATCTTTTGCTATAAACACCTTTGTGCAGCTATCATTTTACTTTCAAAGCAATTGAATGGTTGGTTAAGGCATTATCTAATGAAGTGTTAATTTGTTACATTGAATGCCAAGTTTCTTTAGCATTTATTGAGAAGTGATATTGTAATCATTGCTATTGTATAAACATTGATTTACTTCATCAATAATATTGCTCAATTGCTTATTATCAGAAAAGTCATTTATTACATGAAGTACTAACCAGCAAGCAAGCTTGCACATGCAGTTTTATTGTTGCTTTGTTTCGGGCAGGTGACCTTATTGGTTATTACTTCCATTTATCTTTATTGGCTGTGAGCCGGGACTTTCTGATCAGGTGGTGACTTGTGAGGAGGATTACTATCTTTTAGCCTTTATAAGACTTCTTTGCCTTCTCAGAAAACCAGGTCACCGGGGACGTCTCCCCTGGGCCTCACCTCCCTAAATAGAAAAAACCTTCCCATCGAGGTGACAGTGGGTGGGATTGGTTCAGTTACGCCAGTTTGACTTCTTTTCATCCACTTATTATCCTAACTACAAACTGTGCGATAACAATGCCCATGGCATTCATAAGTGCTTTTAAGCCCTTTACATGACATTCTTATGTCCGATCCAATATCACAAAAAAAGGGTGGAAAATCAGATTTCATGAACATTGCAAACATTAGTAACAATAGGAGATTTTGAATTCGAAGGATAAGATTATGACAAGTTATTTGGACTCTGAGGAGTTATTTCTGTCATTGCATATATATTTTTTAACTTGCTGGATTTTTTTTTATAATAATATAATTTTTTCATTTTAATTTCAATTTTAGAGGTCCTTGTAGATGTATGTACTTTATCTTTATTGCCCAAGAATGCCCAACTAAGATTGGTTTCCTCTTATGTGATGATGAATCCAACAGTACAGACAAATGAGACGAAAGGAGCAAGATAGGCTTGCCCGGATGGATGTAGACTATGAAAAGAGGAAAGAATTGGCTGAATTCAATGCAAGACGGGAAGAAAGGATAAAAGCTGCAGAGGAACGGACTGCAAAGAAGAGAGCCAAGCGCCAGAAGAAAAAAGACAAGAAAAGACAGAAAAAGGAAAAATTAGATACTTCTGCTTCAGGACAACCAGAAGAAGTCCAGATAGATTCAGTTGAAGAAAATTCTACTGATTCTGATTCTTCTGATGAACGCCAAATAAGGCCTCTACCATATAGTGAAACCCGACACCAAGAAAATATAAGTTAAGTGTGAGTCACTTTTGGAGATTGCATTATTCAGTGGATGATGCTTGGATTCACTTCCAAACTAACTTGTATTTATGAGAAATCTGTACAATGAGCATGGATTAATCTGAGATGTAAGATTTGTGATGTTTAAAACCTTTCCCTGATTAGTTGCTTCAGCTGGTGTATTGAGGTTTGCTTCACTTTGGTAAAAACATTACTGTTTTTGCTATTTTAACTTGCAAATACCAACCATTGTGGTATGATACACGATATGGGGGCATGGTGTTAGACACTAATATTACGATAAATACAGATTGAGGGAGCTAGTTTACTTTTCATGCTATTTAGACAAGGCCTTAGAACATCATTTTAGTTTTTTTTTTCATCTTTGATAGGGGTGATTTATCCATTCCCTCAAATGAGGCTTGGAGCTTGAATATTATAAAATGGTAAGACTCAATATTGTAGCACAGAAAAAAGATAGCATGCATACCTTTTGTAGTTTCTTAGAGCCTTTGAGGTGATCTTGTACAGGCATTTTGGTTCAGTCATCATTTTTTATTCTGCTTTTAAATGCCTTCTATTTTCTTGTATTTTGAACTATAATAATGCAGAATGATGCCATTCCTAATAGATGTCTTGGGATATTGTCAAAAACTGTATGGTTTTTGTTCCTAATAACGGGCTTCAAATGCAAAAAGAATAATTTTTTTAGCAACAATAAGGGTGTAATTTTCAAATAAGCCATCTAATTAAAATCCTCTTCCATTCCTAATATTATTTATTATTATAACGGCTCATTAATATCTTTATAGTTTTATACAGTGTAATTAAATAATGAGAAGCATAACCATAAGATTATCAATGGTGCAGATAAGTGTCTATTTTTGTGCAAACCCCAACGTTGCCTCTCATGGTTCTTCCACTTTAAAACATTAAAAACACGAATCATATTTTTTTTCAGCTTTGTAGGCAATTTGTTTAAAGTAAATTTAAATATATTCCTTTGGTTGCAGCTAGATTGCCACATGGTTTTTTTGTAGCTGAAATTTCTAAGCTTCCATTACTCAGGGTTAATCAAAATTGTCATGTTTCTCTCTACAAGTTTCTTTTTGGTATACTCATCATCTAGATAAGATTTTTAGTGATAATGGACTACTGAGCTTGGATTTCATCGTCTGTTTTGTCATTTTGATCCACAGAATCATTTGCTTTTGCATTTTTGTTTGTGGGAACAAGGGTTTGATTATATTGAAATTTGACAGGTAGATCACAAACATTACAAAGGGGCCTCTGTTTCAATTCTGGGCAAAGGGGCAGATATTGACAACTTCTTTTGATATATAAACAGTGAAATTATCTGCTGCCTTCACAAAAACAGGAAAATAAACTTTTAACTACGGCTAACATATATTTTATTGTAACCAAAGAGACAAAGGAAGTATACTTCCTGCTGCTTTCCATTAGACGCGGTCCTGAGGATTTGTAGCTGACTAAAACAAATCTGGGTAGGCAGGTGGGAGGCCACTTTTCTGGTGTGATGTCCACGCCATCAACTAGTTCTTTGTGGTCTTGGTTATGGCATATGCACATGGTGGTTGAAGTTTGTCATATCCATTCAAAGGAGGGAAATGTCCATAGTGATGGAATTGGAGACCATAGATTGGAGGTTTTTTTTCATTCTTGTTGAGCTTTCCTTAACGTCTTTTCCCCTTTGCCTTTGCTGGCCTTATTCAGGGTTTGGGTTGGCCTCCTATATATAACTATTGCTATCCTCTTCAGTGCGTTAAGCACATTTTGTTGGAAGTTAAAGTTGGCCTTTACGAGTGTCAACCCAAACTATACCAATAGTTCCTTCACTTCAAGATTCAAATTCACTGCCAATGTGGTCACATTCGATTTCTCATTATGCAGCTCACGGTCATTTCTAATATTCTTTAGTTCCATTATTTGATCTGCCTTGGTGTCTGAGTCTGTCTGTACCTCTTTGCTTCATGTAGCTTCCCAGTTACTCAGTAACTACATGTCATCATTAGGCAGGATTGTCTTTCTATTGGAATGCTGATGGTATTGTAATTGGGTTGCATTGACTAGCAGCCTTTTATTGTTTCCTGGGCTCTATTCTCAGGTGTTTTCTCTGAGATATGGATTACGGGATTTCTTTGGCTCCATGCTGGGTAGCAGGGTTTGCTTTGGAATAAAGAGGTTCAGGAGAGAGGGTGAAGAGTCTAGCAATATATGAGAGGGTGGGGGAGGAGGAGCGTTGAAGAAAGGGGCATGCATGGGATCAAGCTGTGGAGATCCGTTGCACGTGGTAGAGTGGGTGAGCAGATCCACTGCAAGTTACTTGTTCATTTGTTTTTTTCCACTTACTGAATGCATTAGGGCAATTCTGTGTTTATGTGTAAGAATCCATTTGATGATTAGAAGATTCTTGCAGCTTTACGACTGTAGAAACGTTGGTATATATAGATTGTCACCTGCACATGGCTATCCCAAAGTTCTAATTACAGACTTGCTATATAGACATTCAAGAGGTGTACTATTATTCAACCTTTCTCCCACTTGCCCCATGAATAAGAATCAAAGTATGACATATGGCATTACATAACTCCCAATTTTGAGTTTGTCCATGGATCAGACCAAGCCCTATTTCAATTCCTCCAACAAACTTGCCCAGCTTGTTTTTATAATATTGAAGCAAAATAATAGCTGCCCAACTCTAAGCACAATTTTCTCGACCATGGGAGATGATGTAAATCCGACGATGACTTGGTATCATACCTGATCTCTGATTCTTTCTCTGGGTTCAATTATGAATCCCTTCATATCTGCCAAGACGTCCTTAAAGGGGATGTGTGATACGGTTCATGAGATTCCTATCAGAATTATCCAATTTGAACATTATATATATATATATATATATGAGGATTTTTCCATTACAATTGGACAAACATGCCCTTATGCCCTTCTCCATTACGGGATTATCACAATGAATTGTAGCAGGTTTACAATAGGGATATCCAATATTCTCTATATGCTTGAAGCCAGCACTTTAGCTAAGATGTCACTAGGGATTCATTCTGCCAAAGTTCCCCAAGACTTGCACATGGAATGATCTGCGTATATAAGGAAGGTAGCTCACTTACACAAGTGAGAGAACCCATAAGGAGTAAACACATGTCTAAGTTATTGCACCTTAGTGAAAGGATGAAACACCCCATTTTACTATGGAACTAAAACCCTATTGATAAAGTTAAGGGATGTTATCTTACTTATGTTGCAAGTTTTATCATATATTTATCCATATTTTGGCTAACCATCTTTCCAATGTTAAAGCAATCTAACTTTCCCCAATGCAATGTAACTCGAAAGGATATTGATATAGACTGAATGCACTGTAACTCGAAAGGATATTGATATAGACTCTAATATAAATGAAGTTGAGGGAAATTTCATAGACGAGAAGTTCTTGAAGACACCTATGGTCTATGGAAGTTGATTTCACTGTGAAAGCCATACATGCCATCACCCATTTGGATAAATCCACCAGCTCGAACCATTAAAGTAAAGAAAGAAAGATGTTTTAGTTGACGAATATGGGAGATGGAAATAGGGAGATTGTTGCTCTTCATGAGATGGTGCTACCACCAGCAACATCAGGGACAATAGTGGAATACAAAGACCTCGAATGGCACCTATGTTAAAGAAGGCAAAGAAAATTGATAAGTAAAGCTACACCAAATAATTGACCATGTGGTCATTAGAGTTTGGAGAGGTAATACTTCTTGCAATGTTGGGTCTAGTTTGGAGATTTCTATTAGGTTAGTTGTGAGTTCACAATTATAAGCATTACACCACTTTCATTGGGCTAAGCTAGCATGATAGGGTATTACTCTATGACTATCACCTATGAATTGCACCTTACTACTTCCACTTATTGCCGTCTCTAGGGGAATTGAACCTCGATGAGTGGCTTCACATGCCACTGTCTTCACCATTGAACCACAATCCGTAGTTATTTTTTCTCTATTCAAAACCCACTTGTTTGATTAATTGTAAAAGTTAGCATTTTCAAAGATGCAATTAGTCCCCTAACAATATAATATTCTAAATGCCCATTGTGAAGGGTCAAACCAAATCGGAACCAAGTCTAGTTTTCATCATAAATCTAGTATCAAAAACCAAATTAAGTCCATTGTGGGAATCCCATTGTATCACAGATAAAAATTAATTATTTGGTAACACGGTGGATTATTCTTGTGAACCTCTCTACTTGCATTCAAACCCAATGTAGTTAACAACTTGATAAGAACCCTCCAAAGTTCTTGTTTTTTAGAGGTTGGATTTAGTCTTCATTTTTACCCTTGTTTCAAAAAGTGGTGCTACCAGTAGCACCCATTTTTTTGTGGGGTTAAAATTACCATCTTTTGCAACAATTAAAAAAATTTAAAGAAAAAAAATCAATTTAAAATGAAAGAAAAAAGAAAAAAGAAAAAAGAAAAAAGAAAAAAGAAAAGACAAACAAATTACAACAAAAGCTTAAAAAAAATCAAGCGGAGCAAAAATGAGGCCAACGAAAAAATAAATTGTTTTCTATTACTATGGTGGTGAGATGGGCCAACCATAAACATTCTGTTCTTTTAGCCTCCATGTTGATGATTGCTTGTGTGGAGCACCTCTCCACTTATCAACACATGCCCCCTCTATTGGTAGAGTGTTTGTTTTAGGCATTGCTTCTTTATCTTGTTTGTTTGCATCTCCGGGGTGGGGGATTTCTACTTCTTGTGCATGGCTATGAGCCTCAATGATCTAGGATCGCCACCAAATGGTTGAGGTCTCATTCCATTTTGCTGGTTTGTATATATATTTGCTTCAACTCCATGGCTTAATGAATTGGGTTGTAAAGAGATAAACTACTTTATTTGAGTATCATAACTGATCCAAAGGTAATTTAATGTTAATTGACTTTCACTGTCTTTAAAGATATTTTATGTTATAGGGTAGGATATTCAATGAAATACCTAACCTTGGTTGATACAAGGTTCAAACTCTAGAATCATTAAGGAGAGGCAAAGCATTGAAAACCCAAGCAACGAGAAGATCTTACTAAACTAACCCAACAATTTTGGGCACATTTTGCATAACTATATTCACATGCAAGTGTTGTTAAAGGTCATTGTTCATTTTTTTGTTTTGTGGTCTTTGTGTTGTATGACGCTCGAAGAAGTGCTTGTGGAAAGGAACTCATTCAATGTCATTGCTCAATATTTTGTTTTGTGGTCTGTGTTGTATGACGTTGGAAGAAATGCTTGTAGAAATGAACTCCTTTGGTTGTCCCTCAATAAAAGAAATAAAAAATGGTGCAATTGCTGCCAAAAATAATGTTCATATGTTCCACAACTTGCAAAAGATTTGAAATCCATCGACAAAATTGTCGAGAAAACTTTTTAATTTATGAGAAATTTTGTGCAAAAGAAGTTTGAAATATGTTCATGAAACATGACTTAAATCATCATGCGACTTCCATTAATGTTAGTGTTAAATCTCAATGAAGTAGACAAAACAACATACTTGTAGCACCTGCATATAAAAATGTATATTACAAAACAAAAAATATTTTAGCGTTGAGTAGTCTAAAAGGTCATTGATTATTGGTTATCAATTGAGAAGATGGATACAATCTTAGCCAATCTTGGCATCCTATTATCAAACATCTTCCTGAATCATAATAAAAGTCCTTTATTGTCTCCCCCCCTCCCCCCCTACCTTATTGTCTCTCCCCCTCCCCCCTACCTTTTAGTCTTATTTCCTTCCCATTCCTCAACCCATGTCTTCAATTCATTCCCTTCCCTTTCCTTAACCCGTGTTTTCTGTCCCTTTCCTTTTTTCTCCCCTTGCCATTCCTTCCCCTTCTCAAAATATTTTATTCTTGTGCGTCTTATGTCCCTTCCCCTTCTTTCTTCTTTCCCTTTTGTTTTCTCATATTTGATTCTTTTGCCTTGTACCCCCTTGCCGTTCCTTCACCTTCTCAAAATATTTTATTTCTTGTGCTCCTTATGTCCCCTCCCCTTCTTTCCTTTTTCCCATTTCGTCTTCTTATACTTGATTCTTTTGCTTTGTACCCATTTATCAATGAAGTTCCCCACCTCTTTCTCATTTCTTCTTCCATTTTCCCCACATTTTCATATCCCTTTATTTCATTACCTATAATCCACCAACCCCCAAATCTCCCCATTACTTTTTCCCCTCTCTTCTTATTCCTTTTCCTTTCCCTTTTATGCCAAATCTTTGGGGTCATCCTCAATTCTGCTACCCACTCCTAATCCTCATTTGAATGAGCCAATGTAAGCTATTGCTCACTTTTAGGCTATATTGTAATTTTGTCGATTCTCACATCAAATGCATGTATGGTTAAGCTATTGCTCACTTTTAAGCTATATTGTAATTTTGTTGATTCTTACATATTATTGGCATGGATATTCAATGCATATATGGTTATGGTTATCTTCCCTTTATAACATGGAGTGTGTATATTAATTGCGAGGATTAAAAGTGTTTTGATGGGGTTTCATGAGTAAGAATTCCATTAACAATATGCACACTAATCCTTTGAGAAAATGAAAAAGTGAGAACCATTTGCTAGATAATAAATATTTCACATTATTCTAACCCAATGAAAATTACAAGTTCGTTAGACAAGTAGTGGACTTGTTCATCATTTTCCCAATGATATGATACTATCAACTCATAACTTTTCAAGTTATGACATTGTAAATAAAAACAATATTTAATATTTGAAATTAATAACTTTTTATTTGGTGTTTAATATTTTTTAATAATTATTGTCATATTTATAACCATTTAGATTTCATAATACAGTTAACATTTTGAAATGATTATGTAGATTATTTTTTTATAAGTTCACACATGGAGGGATTAATACTTGGATTATTGATTATGATAATTAATACATTGATAATTATGAGGAAGATCAAAACAACTATACCAATCACAAATTTTCGTTTCCTTAAAACCTCTTTTACACCTTATCCATTTGGCATAATGTGATAGATCTCTCTTTATATATTTTATTTACCATTTTAAATAGTATCTATTGTTAGCTATTATATTTTTATTTTTCATTATTATTATTTTAATGAGATTTATATGATTAATTTATTTATATACATGTTTTAATCCGAGGCAATTAAGTTAGTTCATGATAAATGAATTAAATGATTGAAATTAAATTTTGTTTAATTAAGTAAATGAAAACAATTTTAACTCTAATTAAAATGTATTGAAGATGA
>JZKD02S2422300.1:211775-222962 GCA_000966675.3 Picea glauca
ATTGTCACTGACCATGGCAGTCACTTTCAAAACAAGATGATGTCCGAGTTAACGTCAAATCTAGGGTTGAGGCAAGAACACTCATCACCTTATTACCCACAAGCGAATGGTCAGGTGGAAGCTGTGAATAAGTCTCTCAACACCATTCTACAACGAACGATCAATTCAGCCAAGTCAAATTGGCATTTGATGTTGTACTTGACATTGTGGGCCTACCGAACGTCTGTGAAGACTGCCACTGGTTTTTCACCTTTCCAACTCGTTTACGGGCTAGAAGCAGTCTTGCCAATAGAGTGCCAGATCTCGTCTCTTAAGTTGGCAGTACAGTTATTTCCAGACACTTCACTGCTTGAGGAATGCTTATTATATCTCGAGCAGCTCGATGAGAAACGACGTGATGCAGCCTTGGCTAATGAGGCTCACAAGCAAAAAATCAAGTGTTAGTATGATCGGTCAGTTTGTCCTCAGATTTTCTCCGAAGGCGACCTTGTCCTGGTCTATGACCAAGATAAGGATCCCCTGGGGGCAGGCAAGTTCAAACCCATGTGGTTAAGACCTTTCATTGTGAAGGAAGTTTTAAAGAAGGGCGCTTATCGTCTGGTTTAATTTAAAGGGAAAGATTTAGTGGAGCCTAGAAATGGGCTCTACCTCAAGAAGTATTACTCATAGGTGGGTCGCCTTGGGTGACTTCTTGCACATATGTAATAGTTCTTATACATTTTAGTTTGTTTTTTGTTTTTTTGTTTTATGAACGTGTTGTTTTTGATGCCATATTTTTCACTGTGGCAGATGTCAAGTGAATCATAAGTGTTTGTTGGGTTCACAGATGACGCTAGCTAACACACTCGGGGGCTTGCTTTCGCAGCTTGGGTGATCTTCACACCTCAAGGCCAGTTGCTATATTCTGGAGGTATCTGTCTAGGTGACGCCACAAACAATGTTGCCAATTACAGTGTAGTAATAGAGTTGCTTTGTGATGCTCTGTCACATGGTATCTCTTACCTCCATGTTTACTTAGATGCACAATTGGTTGTGTCCCAGTTAAATGGGGTTTACCGCATTCATGATCCTATTCTACATCGACGATTCCTTAGGGTACATCTCTTAGAACGTTGCTTTGATTACATTACGTATATCCATGTTCCTAGGAGGCTAAATCAAATGATAGATACTCTAGCTAATCGAGTATTAGATTGGCATATTTCACACATGTATGAAAAAGCACACACATACACATGTAAATACATTTGTAAATAAATGTAACCCATAAGACATAAAAGATGTAAATACACACACACACACACACACACACACACACATATCAAAAGTATTAGAGTACATAGGTGGGAGCAAGCGCCTAAAAAATACATATCCAGTACACATCATGGGGCTTATGCCGTAAAAAATATACAAAAAGTGCCCTCGACACGTAATTGGTCCATCCTAAGCTAAGGGCGGGGCCTGTTGGCCCTGCCATAGTGAACCAAAGTGTTTTCCAAACGCTGGAAGAGTTGGACCCAGGTCCATGGCACCCCAAATACGTGAGGTTGCATCGATGGTGGGAGATCCTCGATCTCTTCCATAGGGACAGCGCGAGTGAGCACAGTGAGGTTCCGCTCTACCCATCTCAAAACTCTCTCAACCTCTCCGGTTGGAGGTCCCCCTCCTACTACTGCTGGTCCGACGGCTGTGGTTGGTACTGCCTCTGGTCAAGGATGCCACCTAGTACTTGAGAAGTCTGTTGGACGCACTGGCCCCACATCTGTACATAAACAGATACATAGTTGTTAGATACTCTGTTTCCCATAAAAATGATATATATAAAAAGAAACGAAAAATTAAATAACATTAAAAATGAACGTACCTATCGCTCCTTGCTCTGCTCCAGGAGGTATGGGCATATCCAGATCCCTGGAAAATTTGATCCCGACGTAGGGGTAGTCCTCTATCGCTGGAATCTGCCATGCCCACCAGTCAGAAAAGGTGTCATCAAAGGCCTCTATGGTCCTCCCTCCTACCTGTCGTGGTAGGAACGCTGCCCATCTACACACTACTGGGAGGGAGGCCACATGCCCCCACACTGTCTCTCATGGACTAAGATCAGGCACCCTCTCGAAGAAGAATGAGCACAAAATGGTCCCAAATCCAAAGTTTTTGTTGTCCTTCCCACGACACTCGGTGAGTTGTCTCTTCATCCAGTCTAGCATGGTCATGCTCCAGTCGAATATTCGTGCATTCAAGCATTGCACTACACAATGTATGTGCGCCCAGGAGGCCTGATGTAAATCCATGGATCCAATGATCCGCCCAATGAGTAAAACTATCACTTTGAGTGATAGGTTGGTGATCTTGTTAATAGGCACCTGAGAACCTACTTTCTCAGTGTCGGCCTCACAATGTAGTCCAATCAACTCTGCAATGTTGTGAGGCTCGGGGGGAAAAGAACACAAGTTGACTGGTTCACCTCCTCGAGAGGCCAATCAAGAAGTAAATATCTTCAGTCATTGGAGTCAACGACTTCCCCTCGAGCATAAACGCCTCAGCGTCAAGATGCCAATAGTCTACCAAGGTATTCAACAACCTAGGTTGTACCCTCATGAATGGACACCGAAAGAACTTCGACAAACCACATTGTCTCAATGAGGCCATAGATGCAGGGTCCTCATCGACCAACATATCAATTTCCTCATGCTCCCTCTCTCTCCAATGGACGTACATTCTTAAAAATGACAAGTTCAAAGGAGAGTTAATTATTGCATTTTTGTTTTTTCCATATTTTTGAGGGTGTGCGTGGGATACATTGGCCACAGTCGCGTATGCATGCGGGCAATTTGTTTTCTGCTCGCGTACACGTAGGGCCGACCATTTTTAAAGGTGCGCCCCCCCAAAAAAACTAAAAATAAAACAAAAGGAGAGTATGGAAATGCAAGATGAGCTAGTTTGTACTTGGTCCAAGCGAAAGTTCATTTCGTCCACTGAAGCTCCCAGAATCAACTTCTTTAATCAAGGGGTGTTTTTGGCTTTTTGGTCAATTCTCAATTTACAATGGTGATAATAAGCTCCCAACTTCTATTTATAGACTTTTTTGGCCCTTTTTTTCATTTTTTGACCCCCGTTGTCGTTTTTTCTGGTTTGAAAATCATTTAACGTGGTTCTTGAGTTTCTCATTGGATGTTACGATACACTTTACTTTTGGTTTGTAAAACTTTTTGAGAGATGGGGCACTTTCAAGGTCCTTTGGTGAAAACTCATTTTTCCAACTTTATGCATTTAAGTTAGGATTCCACCTCCACTTGTTGCACCTCGTTTTCCTTTTATCTTTACCATAGGATCGATCCCACCGAATTGCGACACGCAACCATCATTACTTCTCTAGAAGTGTCGTAATTTAGTGGTAGAGCCTACCTTCACATGGATTCCCTAGGTAGATCCTGGTTGCATTTTGGTGTCCATGCCGTCGTTAATGACTTTAGGTTTGGGAGTCCTTTTATTATTGTCTTGATTACAAGTTTGAACCTTCACATGTTTGATATATTATCGCTCTTGGCCTCGCCCTTAGGACTCCCAAAAAACGGGTCTTCTTTTAAGCCCTTTTCAAACCCTCTAAAGATGAAAAGATTGCCGAGCGATATTGTTTCCCTTCATGCTCGCCAAACTAAAATTTGAAGGCACGTATGTCCGAAAATATTTTACCCCTTTTTCGGTCTGGATGGTCAATTGTATGAACAAAGGTATACTCTAGGAACTTCGGTTCGCTAGAAGAGTATTCTCAGGTATAATTTTAACCCTTTTTCGGGCCTGAGGGACTAAATTTATGAAAAAGGAACCCCCATGGAGTCCATATTTAAGCTCTTTTCAGACTCCCTAAAATTGAAAATATCGCCGAGTGAGCTTGTTTCTTCACACTCGTTAAATCGGTCCAAAAGAAAATCCATTACGAAGTCCATAGTTAAGCTCTTTTCAGACTCCTTAAAAGTGAAAAGATCGTTGAGTGACCTTGTTCTTTCACACTCGTTAATTGGTTTGAAAAACATCTATTGGCATGAATTTAACCCTTTTTCCAACCTGTAGATTAAGGAGGAAAAAGGTACACCTCGGGAGATTCATCTCTTCGGGAGAGTTCTCTTTAGTATATTTTATACTTTTTCGGGCTAAGGAGACTAAATCTAGAAAAAGGCAGCAAGTCCATAGTTAAGCTCTTTTCAGACTCCTTACAATTGAAAATATTGCTGAGTGACCTTGTCTATGTCACACTCGTTAAAATGGTTTTGAATAGACGTATTTCCGGTGCTAGTTTATCCCTTTTTCGAGCCGACTAGACTATCTTTGAAAAGGGTACTCAAGTGGAGTCTTCTTTTATGCTTTTTCAAACTCTCTAAAAATGAAAAACCATCGAGCTTATCTTCTCTGGGCTCATAAAAAATACAACGAAGGGGGTTTCATCATGTCTTGCTAATCACAGTTTCATCTCTACGTCTTTGGCCTAATGCCGGCTCCATGTGGCTCTCGACTAAACCTTTGAAGCATGCCTTATACGCAAGCCTTGTAGCACTTTGCCTCTGCGACCTAACACCTTGACCCATGGAGGAATTTTCCCCGAGTGTCCTTTTCCTGCACATGTCTCCTAGCTATGAACATTAGTGTGTTTCTTGCGCTTGGAACTAGTATGCTTGTGACACTCGTTCCTCCTTTGTAACATAGCACTCTTTTATTCTTTTTCAAGCTCTTCAAAATATTGAAAAAGACAAAAAAATCAAATATACCCCAAAAAGAGGATGGGAAAAGTATTTTCTTTTTATGGAAACACAATGAGTCGCCCTTGGACAAAGAACATCCTTTCATTTGTCGTCAAGCATTGGGATTTAATATGACCTTAGGAAGCTATTCTCGTAACATAGATCTGCGTCCTCCTCCATTTGGTTATTCTTCCAAACATATGGAGAGTTTGCTTTGCCTCTTGCATCATGAACTTATGTCAATGTCATGCTGCCTGAGTTTGATCATCAGTCGTGCTATTGTCCAAGGGAATTTTTACGCAACTTGAGTCGGCCCTTCTGCAGTTTGTCTCTTGACCTCATGCCCGACCATCCCGAAAGTCCAATCAAGTCCTTGTTCGAAATAAGTGAAGTTCTCTGCCTGATCATCAAGATCCTCTTGTCTGTTCCTGATGAGCCATCGAAGACCTTTGGGTAGTGAAGTTGTACACTCACATTACACTCGTACCCGAGTTTGAATATTTTGAAGTTGTTTCTTGAGCTCTAAAGGCTTCATCTCTAGCCATCAGGCGTCATCCGCTTCATGAATATGGAAACCATACACGTATATCTTTGATTTTGAGATGTAGATCCGTTGTGTATTGCTCGCGGCTACACTTTATATAGTTATATGACATGGATCTGTAGTGTATTTCATTGGTAGCCATGATTTATTTCATCCCAAGCATGGGTATACTCGCCTCGGTGAGACAATTGTTATTTTGCAGATGGCACCTCCTGAACTTTGGTCCTGGGCTCACTCGCTTCGTACATTGGTGAAGTTTCCTAATGTATTTCGGCCATCAAATTCTCTTCTGACCTCACACATTAGGAGACATCTGTTATAACCCTAAATTGCACCATACATGCATACCTGGCATCATGCCATCTTACTTGCTATTTTTTCCAAGCCATCACTGAGCAACTCTTCTTAAAAACACTATTTTTGAAGATGTATGCACCCTGCACCACTACTGCCTGCGTATGTACACTATCTATACCACTACTTCCTGCGTACGTATGCTAGATGCACCATTACAACCTGCGTATGCCCACAAAAGTTGCAAGGAATTCGTTCAGATTATGGGCTATTGGGTAGTTTTCCAACTGTCCCACCGCCTATAGCCCATCACCCAACCGAATAACCATACTTATGTCATATAAAAGGAGGTGTTGGGGTCTCATTCCAAGGAGAATCATAAGAACAATGAAACTCTTCCCATTTCACTTCCCCCCCTTGCCCCAAGAATTTGCAGCCACATTGTGAGTTTTGAGCCAAAATTCCTTATTCTTGCCCTTTTTCCTCATTCATAAACCTATGCCCATTCTATAGAGAGAAGTGTGAGAGGAGAAGGATACATGGAAGCAGTTAGAGCTTGGTGAAGAGGATCTCAGGATCAGGTTCGAGGAGCAGTCGCTGATCTCATTTTGTAAGTGACTTTGTGAGATTAATATAAAGAAGTACTTTTTCCGTCCCGCCATATGATGTGTTCAATATTTATGTTTGATTTACATTTTGTTATGACATCTAACCCACTAATTCATATATAAGATGCATGTTCATATTTTCTTGTTTGTCTTTTTGTGAATGCAAGTCAGCCTTGGGAGGAGATTTGCAGTCGTGAAACGACCGAGTGCAGAAGGACGGACACCAGACACAGAGTTTAAGGTAGAGTTACTGGATCCTTATACTTTGTATTTTATGCATGAATGTGGGGTATTTTATGGGTAGTGGTTAAAAGTAGGAGACTTTAGATGGTTAGCTCTAACTGTACGTTGAACCCTAGTGTAGTCCGTAGGGGGGTTTTCCCGCTATAGCAAAAAGATAATTAATATTGTAATTATTAATTATATTTTGAGTTATTGAGGTTGGCCTTGTTGTGCCAACAGACGCCACTTTTGATGTGTCCAGTCTAATATAAATAGAGGTGATTTCCCCATTGAGGAAACACAACACAAGTGTGATTTTGAAAATTTCAACAAGTACAAGTTCTGGGGCTGAAGTGCGCACCTCTATTGGGCTCTAGCCTTCTAGGTTTTGTGAGCACCCTTTTGTGTGCCAGGTTTATGGTGTGGGAGGTCTTTCTCTTGAAGAATATAGAAAAGGATTGGTTGGGTTTGCTTCCCTTGTTGAGAAGGGTTTCCCAAGACACTTCTTGTGTACTTGTGCATGGTATTTCTTCTTCCGATCTTGGTTACTGCAACAAATTGTCTATGGTGTTACTGCAATTGTCTACGGTTCAAGTAAAATGCTAAAATTGGAATGAAATTCATGCTTGAACCTAGCTTAATGAAAAATCAATATGGTATCAGAGCATATTTCTTGAAGAACCCATTGCACACACATCTACCATTCATCCCTCCTCTTTTACAGAACCGTATGACCCTCCTAGGGTTTCCAAAAATTCCGTACGACCCTCCTTCTTTTCCAGTTTCAACTCTTAATACTTGGACATTGGGGATAAATTTGGCATAGGAGAGGAAAAACTCCTCCAACGTACCTCTAGAGAGTTTCAAAGTGAAATTACAAGCATTTTGAATTTTTTTCCCTAGGGTTTCTAGGGTGCTACAATTTTCTGCAGATTCTTAGTTTTAAGGTTTCTGCAACTCATTGAAAGAGTTTTTCAGCTCACCAGTATTCCTGTGACTCTCTTAAGGCTTATTTTTGGAAATCATAAGCCCAACAAAACCTAAGGTTTCTATTCTATCCTAGCCGTTACATTTTCTAGCCCAGTTGACAAGGGGTTGTGAAGAAATCTGAAAATATGAAGAAAAAAACCTTGGGGGAAGATAGGCTTGATGGATCAAGAAACTTCAGCTCTTGGAAGTCAAGACTTTAGATCACAATTGAAGATGATTACCTATTGAGTGTGATAAAAAATACTTTACCAGAGACAACTACCGATGAAGAGAAGGAATAAATAAAGGAAGATGACGTCAAGGAAAGGAAGATAATCATCTACTCAGTAAGAGATCATATCCTACCTCGTATTTACAACCTGAAGAAAACTTATGAAATGTATGAAGCATTGAAGAATATGTTTGAGAGTGACAACACCCTCAAATCCCTTACATTGAAGGGCCAACTTCAAAGGATCAAGATGACAAAAGTTGATACTATTGCTACCTTCTTTATGTAGATGTCAGAGATCAGAGATCAACTAGGTACCATTGGAGAAATCATATTTAATAGAGAATTTTTTTTGACCACTCTCTATAATCTTCCAAAACATTGGGAACCATTTCTTCAAAGTATCAGTGGAAGAGAAAATCTACCTACTTTTGATCGTCTGTGGACAGACTGTACCCAAGAAGAAATTAGACTTAGAGCTAGAGGAGTGGAAGACTTCCCTCTTGATGAAAATCATGCTCTTGCACTTCATACAAAGAAAGGAGGAAGATTTAAAAGAAAATTCAGACAAACATTCAAATATGAAGACTTCATCAGCTTCAGGTTATGATCAGAGAAGAGACATGGCAGAGATCTAGTGCTTCATATGTGACAAGTATGCACACTATGCGAGAAATTGTCCTACCAGAAAGAAACGAAGACAATATGCTTCCACCGATGACATTGATCCAGACCCACCTCAAAAGGATGAAGTCAAGAGAGATGAGGATTAATTCCTCTAAACCAAATGAAAGATTAGGCATGACTGCAGACTCAGGTAAATTATTTGATTTAATCATTAAACATGTAGTTGATTGCATATTTGATAGTGAAGGGTATTATCCCTTGTGTGGGAGCCCTCATGACTTGGACCATTATCCCTGGTATGGGAGTCTAACCTTTATTGATTGATTATTATTGTAGTACATGAGGCCATTCATATGAGAGGCCATCTTGGTTATTATACTAGTACAAATGTCATCAAAATACTGTAGAATCAGTAGAGGACCTGAGAAGACATGAGACATCTACATGTTAACAAACAAGAAAAGAAAGATATCTATCCTTCAAAATTCAAGAGGGAGTTACTTGACTCAGAGGGAGTCAAACTATTTGAGAATAAGGAAGAGACATTACCTTCTCCCCTTCAACAATTCATAGGGAGACAACTATTGATCCAGTTGATCCATTTTCTCCAGTTGATATGATTAGAGACATTGCGGTAGGCCATAAAAGGCCTGTTTGGGGTCGACAAACTCTGCAAGAGGCAGAGGGACATGCAACCTCTCAAGGCACATTTCAAGAGAGCAAGATCCCAAAGAGATTTTTGAGCTACCTTTCAACCATGAGTCACATCATTAATTCTGAGCCTTCTTTTCATGGAGAAGCGACATGTGAGAAGATATGGAAAGATGCCCTGATAGAAGAATACCAATCTATCTTGAAGAATGATGTATGGGATATTGTTCCAAAACCAGAAGGGAAGTCTGTGGTGACTTCCAAGTGGATCTAAAAGATCAAGCATGCAACTGATGGAAGTGTCGAGAAATACAAAGCGAGATTTGTAGTCAGAGGATTCTCACAAGTAGAGGGAGTTGACTATGATGAGACATTTACTCCAGTAGCCTGATACACTTCCATCCATACCATGATTTCACTAGCTACATCCATGAGTTGGAAACTACATAAGATGGATGAATTCTTAATGAGTTTGGGATTCAAGAAGAGTGTTACTGATCCAAACCTATATTATCATATTGTTGGTGACGAGTGCCTGATCTTGGTCCTATACGTGGATGATTTATTCCTTACCAGTTCAGAAAGACTTACTGCTGAATGAAAGAGAGCATTGACTTCTGAATTCGAGATGAAGGATCTGGGTATGATTCACTACTTCTTGGGACTAGAAGTGTGACAAAGGACTGATGAGATTTTTCTTGAGTCAAGAAAAATATACAGTGGGGATATTGAAGAAATTCGGTATGACAAAATGCAAATCCATGCCTACACCGACGGTGATGGATTTGAAGAAAATGAATGATGTTGATTCAAGTGAGATTGATCCACAACTGAGAGGATCATTGATGTATCTATTTAACACCAGGCCTGATATATGCTATGTAGTGAATGTACTTATTCATTTCATGAGTCATCCGAGACAGACTCACTAGATAGTTGCGAAACATGTATTGAGACACCCACAAGGCACAATTGGATATCACCTAAGATATGCCTCCAATGTAGACTTGAGATTGCAAGAATATACTGATACAGATTAGGAAGGGAGAACAGTGTATTAGAAGAGCACATATGGTTGTTGTTTTACCTTGGGGTCCGCCATGGTTTTCTGGTGCAACAGGAAACAAAGCTCTGAGGCCTTGAGTACCACAAAAGTAGAGTATATAGCATTGAGTGTGGCATTTCACGAAGCAATGTGGCTTCACAACCTCTTGACATATTTATTTGATCATGAGATGGATCCTACCATTATTCATTGTGATAACTAGAGCTATGTGAAGCTCTCTGAGAACCACGTGTTTCGTGATAGATCAAAACACCTTGAGATAAAATATCATTATATTAGAGGCATGGTGCAGAGGAAATAATTACACGTACAATACCTTCCTACCCATGAGAAGATTGCAGATATCTTCACCAAGCCACTTTCCAAGATGAAGTTCGAGTACTTCCGTGAGAGACTTGGCCTGGTAGAGAATACCTCCCTAGCTGAGAGGGAGTGTTGATGATTACAGCCAAGATCAAGTTCGAGTACTTCCGTGAGACACTTGTCCTGGTAGAGAATGCCTCCCTAGATGAGAGGGACTGTTGATGATTACAATTGCATGGGACATTCTTCAGGACACAGACTGAGTGAGTCAGCCTATGAGAGATCCCTTGAGTTGAGTGCGTTGTTCCTCTCTGAGATGGAGATGGAACGCTGTGTGCCCCTATGTGGGGTGAGGTAGCACATGAGTTGGGTGTGCCCATGAGATGGGTGTGTCATTCTTCTCTGAGATGGAGATGGAACGATGTGTTCCCTTGTGAAGGGAATATGCCCATGAGCTATGTGTGTCATTCTCTGAGATGGAGATGAAACAATGTGTACCCCTGTGAGGGGTGAAGGAGCCCATGTGATGGGTTTACTATTCTCCTCTATGTAGAGAGTTGAGATGATGTGATACTCCATATGATTCTCTTGTGAGACTCAATGAGATAGAGATCTGTTGAGTAGGATTCTCTTGTGGCTGAGCACATGTGGACATGATCCTAGTGGGTGAGCACTAGTGAGTGTGTATCCTGATGATTCTCCTATGAGACACAATGAGATAGAGATCTGTTGACTTGGATGTCCCTGTGGTTGAGAATAGGTGGATGTGCCCCTAGTGGCTGAGCACTAGTGGGTGTGCGAGATCCCTTGCTATATTGTCAAGAGTCAAACTTACCTATAACCCTAATTGTGATGTAAAGGGTACAGGTCATCCCCACCATAAAGTGAAATTTAATTAATGTAAAATATAATTAGTATTGTAATTATTAATTATA
>JZKD02S2422300.1:273740-285917 GCA_000966675.3 Picea glauca
TTTTCTTTGGTTATACCTTATTATTGGTTGTTTAGTCGGGACTACCTGATTGGCAGTGATCTGTGAAGGGGGAACTTGTCCTTGTCCTTTTATCCTTTTCCCTTTCAAAACCCCAGGTCACCGGGGATGTCTCCCCTGGGCCTAGCCTCCCTGAAGAGAAAGAACCTTCCCATTGTGGTGACATTGTTTGGGATAGGTTCCTGTTATGCCAGTTTGGCCCTCTACCTTATAGCTTTTTATCCTAGCTATAAACTGTGCGATAACACTCCCCAAACCCTCAAACTAATTGGCTACATCAAGCATAGGAAGGTCATCATTCTTGTTGATAGTGGCAACACCCATAATTTTATTCATTGTCGCATTGCCCAAGAAACTAATTGCTATATCTGTGCAGTCAATAATTTCCAAATCATGATTTTCAATGGTGGGTCCATGAAATGTGGAGGGCATTGTGAAAATGTGCATCTCAAAATTGGTGACTACCACCTGAACTCTCATATGTTTGCTATCGACATGGGAAATTGTGACATTGTGTTGGGTGCAGATTGGCTAAGGAATTTGGGTCCCATTCTCATGGATTTTAAGGAATTAACCATGCAATTCGACCAGGAGGGATAGCAATATAAGTTCCAAGGAATCACCGCCGGTCCCGCTGAGATCATTAGTTCCCATCGCATGGAAAAGCTGCTCAAAAAAGGTCATTCGTGCATTATTGCCCAACTCCATGCCATACAAGCAACTAAGACACCCTCTGTGCCGCATGACCTCCAATCCATCCTCTCTAAACATCAAGTGGTTTTTTCCACCCCCTAGGGACTCCCTCCTTCCCTTGGTGTTCATGATCATTCCATTCCCCTTGTCCCAAGAAGCCTTCCTCCCAATATTTGTTCCTATCATCACCCCTTTTCCCAAAAAAATGAAATTGAGAAAATGGTTCAAGAACTGCTTAACACAGGTGTTATCCGCCCTAGTACGATCCCCTACTCTTCTCCTGTGGTCATGGTCATGAAGAAAGAAGGCTCTTGGCACATATGTCATGATTTTCGCGCCTTCATTAAACTCACCATTAAAGACAAATTTCCCATTCCTGTCATTGATGACCTCTTGGATGAATTGAGTGGCACCCAGTTATTTACTAAACTTGATCTTCGTTCTAGCTACCACCAGATCCGTATAAAAGAGGCGGACATTCCTAAGACTGCCTTTAGAACTCATTAGGTCCACTATGAGTTTTTGGTCATGCCCTTTAGTTTTTGTAATTCTCCCTCCACTTTCCAAAGCCTCTTGAATCATGTCTTTCATACTTTTCTCCATCATTTTGTCTTAGTTTTCTTTGACGATATCCTCATCTATTGCAAAACCTGGACAGACCATCTTGCTCATGTGGATCGAGTTCTCTATCTACTCTCTCAGCACCAACTTTTCCTGAAACAATCTAAATGTGCTTTTGGCGCCTCAGAAGTCAAGTATTTGGGTCATCTTGTTGGAAAGCACGACATCAGGGTGGATCCTAAAAAGATTGAAGTTATGAAAGATTGACCTCACCCAAAGACTCTCAAAAGATTGCGTGGATTTCTGGGCTTAACATGTTATTATCGCAATTTCGTTAAGAATATGGAAAGATTGTGGCCCCTCTCACTACACTCCTTAAAAAGAATTCTTTCACTTGGACTCCAACAACTTCTCAGGCTTTTCAAACCTTGAAGATGGACATGTGCACCACTCCAGTCCTGACACTTCCTGATTTCACAAAGACCTTTGTCCTGGAATGTGACGCTTCAGGGAAAGGAATTGGCACTGTCCTTATGCAAGAGGGTTGGCCTTTTGCCTTTACCAACAAACAACTTTCTGAACGAAATTTGGGCAAATCAATCTATGAAAAGGAAATGTTGGCTATTCTGCATGCCATTGATCTTTGGCGCCCTTATCTACTGGGGAAACACTTCCAAATTAAGATAGATCATCAAAGACTCAAGTATTTTCTGGAACAACACATCTCCTCCCCAGAGCAACAAAAATGGGAGACTAAGCTCTTTTTATATGATTATGAGATTATTTACAAGAAAGGAAAAGACAATGTGGTTGTGGATGCACTTTTCGGAAAATATGAAGATGAAGGGTCCCTTTTTTATCTCTCCTTCATTGTACCAGATTGGCTCCAAGCCATTCGCCAGGAATGGCTACACGATCCCAAAAGTTCACATCTGATACAACAATTGCAGTCCAATTCTCCAGTTTCCCCAAGGTATTCTTGGCTCCATTATGAGCTTCGATACAAAGGCCTTTTGTATTTAAGTAAACAATCAAAAATTAAATCCACGATACTTTCTGAACTTCATGCTACACCCACAGTTGAGCACTCAGGGTTTACCAAAACCTATGACAGGGTCAAACGTTCTTTTTTCTGGGATGGTATGAAACAAGACATTCGTAATTTTGTGGTTGAATGTGATGTGTGCCAACACAACAAGGGTGAAACAATCAAATATCCTGGAACACTACAACCGCTTCCGATTCCACCTGCTATTTGGCGGGATATCTCTATGGATTTTATTGTAGGCTTACCTAAATTGGGAAATAAATCAGTCATCATGGTGGTCATTGATCGACTTTCCAAGTATGCTCATTTCTATTCTCTTCAACACCCATTTACAACATCCATTGTGGCTCAACTTTTCATGGATCAAGTCTTCAAGCTTCATGGCATGCCACATTCTATTATTTCTCATCGCGACCTAACTTTCACCAGCAATTTTTGGCAAGAACTGTTCAAGCTACAAGGCACCCAATTGCATCTCAACACAACTTATCATCCCCAGAATGATGGTCAAACTAAAGTTGTCAACAAGTGTTTAGAAACATATTTGAGGTGTTTTGCATCAGAAAAGAAAAATCAGTGGGCACAATGGTTACCACTAGCTGAATGGTGGTACAACACTTCATACCATACAACTACATGCATGACTCCTTTTGAAGTAGTATATGGAAAACATCCACCTTCAATTCTCTCATATTTATCGGGTGTTTCGAAGGTCCAGGTGGTTGACCAAACACTTACAGTTCGAGAGGCTACTCTCCGTACCCTCAAAGAGAATTTGGTCATGGACCAGAATCACATGAAGCAACAAGCAGATCAAGGTCGCTCTGAATGTCAATTTGCAGAAGGGGATCATGTGTTTCTTCTACTGCAACCTTACAAGCAAAATTCCCTTAAGGCTGACCATTTTCAGAAACTGGCGCCCAAATTTTATGGTCCTTATACCATTCTCAAGCGTGTGGGACAGGTGGCCTATCTGTTAGCTTTTCCCGATCATTCTAAGCTACATCTTGTTTTTCATGTTTCCTGCTTAAAGAAGGTGATTGGAACTAAGTGACAAACTCAAACCAACCTTCCCGAGTTGGACGAAGAAGGCTCCATTTGGCTGCATCCAGAAGCAGTTTTGGACCATCGTGAGCGTCGCCTACATCAACGAACCATCAAGGAAGTGTTAGTCCAGTGGAAAGATACAACCCCACCATATGCCACTTGGGAACCAACTACCATTCTGCAACAATTTCCACATCTCAAGCCTTGAGGACAAGGCTATTTTTAAGGGGGAGGACATGTTAGGGACCTAACCCCTGACATAGGTAGAATAATATATTCCGATGTAATAAATAAAAATATTAATAAGGCCTAGCAATAAGGAAGAATAAGTCGAATGTAAGAAGACCTAATAGAAGCTTCCGCTTCTAGAAGGATCTTCCTCTAGATGGTTCTTTTGATAAACATATTTAGTATAAATAGGAGTCAAGGGTACGAGAACCATTGTGTTGGATATTATTGTAATAGAGCTCTGCTCGACTGGAGGTTCCCCCCTCGAAGAGGCAAGTGAACATTGCTCTCAGTAATCAAAGTGCTCTTTTTGGTTTTATTCTGTTATCATTTCAGTATTATTGTGGTGTTGTTCTGGTTATATCGTTGTTCATCTTCCATTTCTAGCATTTTATTTCTGTTCTGCATATTTTTTTATAGATGGAATATTGCACCTCCCAACCCGGGTTCAATTTCCACATGAGGCATGTTGAACTTATAATGGGGTAGAGTTTCACTCCTAAGATATGCCTGCACACCCTTTACATTTCCATTTTTTTTGGGAGGTGTAAGGTGAAATACTCACCCATAGCGCTGGTGGTGGTAGATAGAGTTGAGAGGATGCCAATCATTACCAAGTATGAATATGTAATAAGTTATAAGCATATCACTTTAGAGGGCCAATTTAAAAAATTGGCACTTTAAATTCAAAGAGGACATGGTTATTTTGGTTTTGTGACTTGTGGAAGTTAACTTTCAAGCTTGACAACATTTTATCTAGTGTGTAATATTGGTAATCTTGGAAATCTTGATAGGCCTTTTAGTGAATAAAACATTTTCTTATTTATATGAATAAAACTCATGTTGTCCATAATTTCTATAATGTGAGTGAGCACAGATACTGATGCATTTTCTCTAGTTTTGTCCCCTAGTCAAATCTGCATGGCCCTGTGTTGAGTTATTTCGTTAATGACACTTCCCTGCTTCCATATCTTGTAGAGCTACTTTATTAACCTAATGGGTGCCTCGGGCCTTGGATTTTCATTATGCTTGTATGCTTTGTTAGAGTTGAAGTTCTTTACTAGATTTGGAAAAAATGTAATGTTGTTGTGTTTAAATTAGTAGTCCCATCGATGCGTGGATTTTCATGATACAACGAAAAAATAATTGTGCCAGCCTATATGTGTAGATCACAGTGCAGGTGTGGAAGAAAATGATGGGGATGGGGCATCTCCAACAACTTCTAAATTTTTTGGGTGGGCTCGCTTGGAATATGAGTGGGAAGCCACTCAACCCTGTCTTCCTCTACTAGCAAGTTCACACAAAGGCAACAATACCCGACCCCATCATTGATGATACACAGGTGGGAAATAGGTGCAAGAATGGGAAGAGTTGATTCACAATCCTGCAATTTGTTGGAAGCCTACAATTGTTCTTGGCCTTGTGCTTGTATTTGTGATTGGGGGTAGGTGCAAGTCGTGGGTAATCTTTCATAGAATGAATACCCTCACTCATCACTTCTTAGTCAAAGGATTCCAATTTGAGGGTTGTAAGCTGACTTTGTTAACTACAATACTCTTCTAGAATAGAGAAGGGCACACTTGTTGCACTATTATAAGACGAAGTTAGTTAAAAATAAGAAGCTTGTAGCATAAGATTTGTCCACTTTCATTCCCTCCTATCTCATATTAGTTGCATGGATTGATCCATGATGACATACAAGCCCCAATATACCATGATCCTTATGTCAATGGAGGTGTACTGAAATCTAGTGGCCCCTTACTAATAAAATAGTCAATTGATTATGAAGTAGTTTTGTTCGTTTTCTCAGCCTTTATGTGTGTGAATAATAATAACTAGTCTCCCCTATCCTATAACAACCTTGAATATATTCTATGACAATGGTGAATGTGAAGTTGTTTTATGCCCATATGTAATGATAGGGAATATTTCTATTGATTTCATTGATGGTGTGATGAGAGAGTTTATGATTGGATTCGATAGTTTATGTGTACTCTATAGTTGATGTATATGCATTTCCTCTAGAGTTGATAGGTCTCATTGATAGGTATTTATTTGGTTTGATGGGTCTTTGTCCTCTTGATGTATTCCCGATGTCAATTATCGAAATTATTGATGTGTATTTACCTCTTTAATTGCTTTATGAATTCATATTGATGGCATATGAGAATGGGAAGCTCAAGAACTCTTCCTAATGGTTTGGCTCAATCAAGGTAAAGGCGAGACCCAAGTTGCAAAGGGTAGTGTTTGGTCAAATCCAAATCCTGAGTAAAGGGGAGTAGAGGCACTAACTGGTAGCTAACCAGACGATAAGGTCTGGCCATGATCTATGCAGTACAAAATTTTAGACGGGTTGCTTGCCTTATGACTTGCCTTACTCCAAAGGAAGGGTTCTTGACTTGCCTTACTCCAAATAAGTCGGAGGGTATGGGAGCGACTCAAAATGGCCAACTCTTTTGTTCGCTCTTCTCTCTATCAGTAAAGCGTAGATGCCCTAGGATAACAACAATAGGTCCCTTTTCACACCCTACTGGCCTCGTAGAAATCGTCAAAGATGCATTTTCAACGACTTATATCTTTAATTGGAAGGAAAAATGTAGGAAGACTAAAAGACATGGCTTGCAACCAAAAGTTTATTGGTAATAAATGATAGTTATGCATGCAAGCAGAATGCCTTGAGTTGCTCACCATTGAAACTTGCTTTCAATTTTGTGAAAAATCCACTCCAAAAATGTATTTACAAGCACATCAATACTAAATGGTATGCTTGAATATGTAAATTTTAATAAAACCACCCAAAAATAAATAAAATAACACAATGTAATCTTCTTTCTAACTTACATTAATCATGAGAATAAATAAATAATAATAATTAAATACAATTTATTATTATTATTTAATTTTTCCCCTTATATAACTATGAAATCTCAATCCTTTATTTATATGGTCAAGAATTTTATAATCTATCACAAATTATTAAACATATAACTATGAAATCTCAATCCTTTATTTATATGGTCAAATTTTTTATAAACTATCACAAATTATTAAACATATAATTGGAAATCTTAAAAAACCCATTTTGATTTTATGAAAAGTAATGAGACATCCTCTTTTAAAAATCTATTTGTTATCAGTCCGAGATATGAGTATGTCTTCATTTTGAAAATAAATAATTTCCTCAGTGGATATCTTTATTTTAATTTTTAAATGCTTTCCATGTCCATTATATTCAATGGAGGTTAATATTCATTCAATGGTTAAGAGACTATGGAAGTATTAATGTTACATGGAATTTTTAATTATATAATAATAATTATAATTTAAAAATAATTTATAATTAAATAATGAAATTGCGGAGTAGGGGCAGTACTTTTCATGAAGCAAAACCATTTCATTTATATCAAGTATGAATTAAGGAGGGGCACCAACAACAAAATAGTTCATTGCACTTTGGACTTTGCTGGAGGCAGCTATGAAAAAAGGGAAAAAAAGTTATAGGTGTTCAGAGACTCAAAGTGACAATAGATTAGGCTAAGAAAAAACCATTATGATGTGAGATTGGGGCTTTTACTTCAATAAATTGAGTTAGAATTTCAATCATTTTATTGGCTTTCCTTCAATCACATTTATAGGGAATTGAATGTTAAAGTCCCTCCCGGGTTGGGGCTCTCGATTTTTATGAATTCATTGATGGAAAGAAGTGGAATCAATAGAATTCCAGTTTTAAATTAAATATTTTCAGTCTACACAACTAGATTGTTATGTATGTATTGCAAAACTATAAGTATAGTTTTATTTTTAATTTTTTGGTAAAGGTAATAATATAAATGTAAAGAGAATATTAGTAAATTTTTTTGAGTGGCTATGATGCAAAGTATGTATATTTATCATATATATATATGATTTTAAACTTGAAATCATGATTTTCAATTGTGAAAAAATATTGAAATATTTTCTTTGTTATCTCATAATAATGAATGATAAGAAAAATTACTACATAACACTTCATTTATATAATAATTCATGATAACAAAAAAAACTCGGTTTCCACAACTTGATTTATATTTATACTTTCATCACTATATTATACTTTCGTGTACAACTTTTCATAAATAAAGATTCAATATTTACAATTTTTTTTAACCCAGTGTATGAAAGTAGGATAATGGGTTAATTTTTTTTTCTATGTGGTGAAAAAATAGAAATAATGATGGATATTTTTTTATTAGAATTGATTTAAAATCTATAAATTATATAAAATAATTGTGAGAGGAGTTTTTTAGTTGCTAAATCTATCTGTGTAATTAAAATTTGCAGGTTTTGTAGATTTCATGTTAAATTTAACAAAAAATATATTGTCGAATTCCAATAAAGATAAATCAGAAAAAAATTATATTACAAATATGAAATGTGTTAACATTCATAACACTGGGAGCATAATTATATCATGGGAGCCATCAAGGTGGAAAATACAAAATGTGTCTTCATATTCCACAACCAACATGACCACATCCCAACATGACCACATCCCATGCATATAATAAAACAATTATGAAAATAGTTCAAACGAGTTATAATATCCATTTGTTGCCCTTTATGCACACAAAATAGACTAAGCAACCATTGAAAGTCCATGCATAAACTTGACCTAGGTGACAACCTTTCACTACATTGTATACGACACATATAGATGATGACAAACACATCAAGACAACCACTATGTGATCCATAGAGATATGGATCAAAGTTACAACATCATTGTATTGAGAAAAAACAAAATGCATTTCAAGTTTGAGTATGATGGAGATGTACATGTGACAATGACTTTGTCAAATATAATATTTAAAAAAACTTTAAAAGATAACAAACCCAACTACGTGCTTATGAATAAAAAATCTGTTTTTTTATTTAAACTAAGATAATTAAAAAAAATACCAAGTATTGATTAATATATATACACACATAGACAAATCAATGTAAACTCATCTTAACTTGAGATCTGGTAAGTATCAACAAATTTATATTTCAATTTTTTTTTTATCTTTCTAGGAGCTTAATAGATTTAGAGTTGAGATGTATCTATGATGGCTATAGTTCAACGGGTTAACTTAAACTATCTAACATGCATTGTTTCAAGGTTGAGTTCATCGTGAGGTCTCTGATTGTAATCTGGCTAAGGGTCGTGTTTAGTTAAGTCACATTGGGTTACCAACCACTTTTGTGACTCATTGTTGAGTTGCCTTCCATGACAATATTGAGAGGAAGAAGAAGACCCTTGAGGTTTTCCTTGAAAAAAACAATCTACACTTACTATGTTTCGGACTATGCACATCAAGTAACCCAAACAACAAACCAAACTCCATGCATAATTTGGATAATTATTTCGACAATGTTCCACCGTGTCTAAAGTGAAGTTCATCATCAAATCTCCAAATCGAGTTTGATTGAGGATCAAGTTTGATTACACCCTGCTAAATTACCAACCACTATTGTCACTAACAACTCTGCTATCATCCATATCAATATTTAGAAAAAAAGGAAATCAATTGAGGATCGAGTTTGATTACACTGTGCTAGATTACCAACCACTATTGTCACTAACAACTCTGCTATCATCCATATCAATATTTAGAAAAAGAAGAAAAAACATTAAAATAACAACTCCACTATCATCCATATCAATATTTAGAAAAAGAAGAAAAAACATTAAAATAACAACTCCACTATCATCCATATCAATATTTAGAAAAAGAAGAAAAAACATTAAAATGTTCCTTAAAAAAATCAGGATTTACACTTACATTTTCACCTATGCACACCAAGTAACCCAAACTCCACGTGCAATGTTGATAATTATGGTCCACACATAATGCACTTTCGATAAGTGCAACCACATCGAAATATTTGAGTCTCGAACGCTGCTAAACGATCATGAAATGTGTACAAACGAGTCATATGCCTTCCATCTACGAAAGAGCGAACGTGTAAATTTTTTATTAAAAGCAACGTCAACAGCAGGGTTCGAACCTGCGCGGGCAAAGCCCAACAGATTTCAAGTCTGTCTCCTTAACCACTCGGACATATTGACAACTATTTAATTCTAACAGACTTAAAATAGATGATCTATTTCCAGATCTTGAAAAATTTAATACCGTCTAATAAGTAATATTGCCCATCTTGTTTTTGATATCCTTATATTATATCTATGTAAATATATGTATAATTTGTCAATTAAGAAACCAATATAAAATTAGCGAGATTGGTTTTTTTTTAGATTCATTATAATAATAATTTAATTTTAATTTTAATTTTAAGGTTATTAATATATGCAAACTTTTTGTTTATAGAATAAGATATTTTTTTAGAGAACAATTTGATTATTTGATTTATAGAGGTGTACTTACTTTACCATACTAAATTATTACTAAGATATGATATAGATCATGTGGAATGTCTAAGTGAGATGATTATCATGTTAAGAATGGATTGAAACTTATGAAATTAGTCATGCAAGAAGATCGGCCACAAAGGAAGGATGAATAATATCATGTATTATCAATGAAGACATACCGACCACAAAAGGAGGGGGAATAATAACATGGATTATCCAATTCTAGGATAGTTGTATTGAATCACCTTAACAATGAAGGCATACTTTAGTCATCCTCTATTATTTTCTTATTGATCATCAACGACCAATGATATTCTATAGGGTTATAGGGGTTAAGAATAACACAATCTATATCATTGATTCTTATTTGAATAATGTAATTGCATCGAGAGAAGCAAGGTGTATTCCACATCCTAGTATGAGAGAGATGTGTAATGCCCGTGCATAATACTGACATGATATGGGGCATTTAGTCGACTCAATATTATATTAAAAAATAAAAATAAAATAACAACTAAGTATGAATGAGTTCGACTATTGATATAAGCTTGGGAAGATGAATCTCAATGGAACCTCAACATCTAAGTGACCTATAACACAACTCAAACTCATATTGAAATTCATAATAATGAAGTAGAATAGAATATTTTTATTTGCACCTTAAGAGACCTTGTAGATGTAATATTCAAAGTACAATAGTCTCCTCTTATAAACAAAGTTCATGCATGCTTGCAAATCCTTCAACAACTTCTGCAAATTTAAATCCAAGTGATGAAGCAACATAATGGGTAGAATGTATTGGAATGGCTATGTGCATTGTTCACGAACAATGCACACGACAATTCCAGAACAATGAGGAAATGAGGAGCTGGTGGATGATGGAGAGGTATCATTACACTACCTATTGTCATGGATATATACACCAAAATTTATTTAAAAAATAGAAAGTGAGAATATGGGTTTTATCATTTTTAACAGTGTATCACTTAAGAGTCCAATGAATCAATCACAAAAATCCTTGAATATAGGGTGGGACACTCTGCTCCCTTAATGTACAATTAATTCATACCAAGTTCTATGATTTAATGGAATTATTTAACCACTAGGACCTTTTTGGAGACAAAAATTCCTTTTAGTCTAGTGTTTAATATTGAGAATCTAGGGAATCCTTATAGATCTTCTAGTGGATAAAATAATTTCTTATTTATGTGAGTAAAACTCATTTTGTTTATAATGTGAGCGAGCAGATATGTTGAAATATTTTCTCTAGTTTCGTTCCTTAGCCAAGTTTGCATGGCCTTGTGTTGATTTACTTTGTTAGCGACACTTTCCTGCTTCCATATCTTGTAGAGCCACTTTGTTAGCTTAATGGGTACCTTTGGTCTTGGATTTTCATCATGCTTGGATGCTTTGTTAGAGTTGAAGTCCTTTACTGGATTTGGAAGAACTGTAATGTTGTTGTGTTTAATTTAGTTGTTCCATTGACGAGAGGATTTTCATGGTACATGTTAAGAACCAAATATCAATATAGCATAGAAAAACCTCAGAATAAGTACTCAACGCCTTGAAAAAGAGAGAAATTCAGATAAAAAGCCACTTCGAGGGCAAAACCTCTTTATGCCCACATAAATGTTCAAATACAAGATGATTCCAAATGAAAATGTCTTCTTGGTATATATAGGAGACTAGGAGGTATAATTACAACTAATGGACTAAAGCCGACATAAATAAAATAACATTACTAATGTAATATGCCCCAATTAAGGGGTAATGAGCCACTATTTAGGGCTTAACATGCCCCTCCCCTTGAGATAAGTGTTGCCCGCAACGCTTGAGTAACTCTGGATGCTTCTGTATAAAAGACTCATCTTCCCAAGTGGAACCTTCAACCGATAATTTCCTCCATTTAATGAGATACTCTGAAATGGATCTATTCCTCAGTTGGCGAATTCTTGTGTCAGTGATGGCTTCAGGCTCCAATATGATTTTTTCTTCCTCGTCAAGTTCTGACAATATAGTTTGAACTGAGATCTTGTCACCTATAACCTTCTTTAAGCATGAAACATGGAAAATTGGGTGTACTCATGAAGATGCAGGAAAATCCAATTTGTATTCCATAGTACCAATCTTTTGCAACACCTTATAAGGGCCATAGTACTTTGGTGATAATTTATTATCCTTCTTGGCT
>JZKD02S2422300.1:317813-331127 GCA_000966675.3 Picea glauca
AAAAGTCCTTCTTTGATCCTACACACCTTACACTATCAAAAGTCCTTCTTTTCTATCTCCAATCTTGGCATCTCACCAAATATCCTAAACCTTGGCATCTCACCAAACGTCCCTTTCTCTTGGCATCTCACAAAGAGTATCTTGATCTTGTCATATCGCCAAGAGTCCCGACTGTGTCGAATCCCTTAACACAATTCTCTCGACCTCAACCTCTCGTCAAAAGTATTGACTGTGTCGACTCCCTCAACATAAGTCTCTGACTTTGATCTCTCATCAAAACCGAATTCTCCTATACCCCAACCTTTCTTTTATAATAATGAGTTACAATCTATTTCTAATCTTCAGAGTGATTTATAGTTGAGATTACTTCTCACACTCACTTAAGATTTAGATTACATGTTGCATGCTAAGAATGTCCTTAAATAGCTCAATTCACTAATAAATACAATTTTATTTAAAATAATTCCTTCTAACTAAAGTAAACTCAAGACTAGAATATCTTCGACTACTTCCACATGAAAAAACCATGCCTATGTGGAAGTACCCATCCGATGCTACCAAAACATCAACACTTCCTCTTAGAAATGAAGATACTTCTCCCACTTGGAGTTTGCTTTATCTTTGCTACCAGATCTGCTACCATGCTTTCTCTCCAATACACCTGTTTGGTTGCTCTCTCTGACACATAAGCTATCCCTACCATGATGGTCTGACTTGTCTCCGAAGAATCACTGCCTCTGAACATGCTCCTATAATTCTCTTGCTCCTGAGCATCATGTATGGCCATCTCATACCATGATTCCTTCTTGATTGACTTGGAAGGCTGCTCCTTCCCACCTGAACCTGAAATTTGACTCCCTCTGAGTTTCTCTCCCTTCAGAGCTACCTACTCCCTATTCTATGCCACTGACATTAATACAATATTCCCTTGTATCCTTTTACAGGCTCCCATCCCGAGATAATGGTTCACCTGAGGAATACAAATCAACAAATAACCAAGCCCTACAAACCCAAAGATCAATACTTCAATCTTACTGATTATCTTCTATCTCCCTTACTGCCCCTTTTCTCCTTTCCTCAAACCCTGCCCTACACACTTGAATGAAATTCCTTCTCCATCCACTCAATGAGAAATTACTCACTCATTTTGTGTGTGTTTTCTGTCCACTGAGAAATAGCCAACACTTGCAACCGAGCACCTTTGTTGTTGATGTATGATCCTGTACCTGCAAATCCTCTACTACCTAGATCTATCATTGCCATCATATCTCTCTCCTTCTCATGGTGCTATTCTGGATGCTCCTACGACTTCTCTTCTCTTTTGGAATAATTAGATCTCTAGGTGAAATTCCTTCTTCACCCCTTTCTAATACATCCTTGAGAAAAATTCCTTCTTTTATCTGTCTGTAAGTCAATGACTCCAATAAATTGGTCATCCTCTGATCTCTGGATGAACTTTCTTCTTCACCCATGTGAGAACCCTTTGAGTCATTGTCCTTCATGGCTCAAGCACTTGAGAAAAAATCCATCTTTGCTCCAAAGTAGATGACTCTAGCACATTGAGAAAAAGTACTTATTTTCTCCCATGTGATCCCTCTCTCCTTCAAAGCCTCGTTTATGATGTTTTCCATAAATCAGTCCTTCGATTTCTACCTGCTGGTTTATAGATCTGCTAATATCTCCTACAAATTTCACTGATCCGTTGCAAAATAAAGTGGATCTGTGCTTATTCCTTCAAGCACCCACTTCAACACTCATGGTCCCATAGATTTGCTCATGTAACCCTAGATCTGAACTCGATCTCTCCCTTGGTCACTTAGATCTCATAGATTTTTCGATACCATGTGCACTTGGTTTCCTCCAAGAGAAACCTTGCTCTGATACCATGTCGACTTTCCAAGCGGATTTAACCCTTGGTATGTGAAATATCCCTGATCCCACTGATTAGGATATCTACTACTGATCTAGTGTTTTGTCTCACAGATATGATACACTGGGGGTTTCTGAATGCGTTTTATCTTCAGATCTGATACTCTGGGGGTTTCTGGATGCATTTTAGTTATGTACTTGAGTTTTTTTGTGGTTTTTGCATGTGCATTTTATATGTTATGGTTTAAACAATATATATATGATGCATGCGGAAATACGGAACATCAACTGCCCAATAATATGTATTATGAGATTCAAGAATGGAAATACAATAAAATACTGGAGATATAGAAGATTGTCTTCAATTAGATCTCGTGGATCGTCACTGGAATACAAGAAAATAACATAAAATACCCATGATCATAAGCTGAAGGCATATATGATGCATGCACGGATAGATCGGCAAAAATCGACAGTTCTGGAGAAACACGATAACCACTATAAACTGGAAAAATCGTCTGGAAGGTTATACCCGTCACACTGAGCTGGAAACTTTCCCAATAGAAGCGCCCTGGCCTCTAGAATGATACTAGTGACTACCGGATGACAGATATGGCCTCTGATGCTCCAGATATCATCCCCTGGGGTATGCACACCTCCTGGCTCTCTGGATGCACCCTAAATGATTCCACCAACGAAATCGGATGCTATAGGACTCAAAATGATTGCCTCACCAAATGTGGAATTAGGTTGGAAGGGTTTCCCCAGATCTGCTCTGATGCTCCATCTATAACCCCAACTGCCCTTCCAAAAGAGATGCGCCCTAAATGGTTGAATGATGTGCTCTGAAGGATTCCACCATCCGAATCTAATGGAAAGTGGCTCAATCTAAGCGCATTGGCTAGATCTCAACTGGGTCGGAAGGAAACTACAATCTGAGCTCTGATCTCGTGCAACTACACAAGCCCTCTATCTGACTTACGCCCCCACTGGATGAGTTATGCAACACTAATAACTAGATACTCCTGAATAGCATGGTGAAATACTTGGATGGTATCTTCGATGGGATAGGGTGTCTCTCAACACCGAATCCTTTCAATGGTGGTGGTTTCCTCCAGAAATCCACAAAATAGTAGAAGTTGAATCTCTTCATCCTATGAGAACTCTCAACATCAAATCATAACAATGCATAATGAGGAATTAGGTCGAATTCCTCGCTTTATATTCTTCCCTATCTAATTCACCATTGACCTCACTTAAGCTAGGCGATTTTCCTCCTAAGGTGAATAATTAATTAATTAAGTCCCCCTTTAACACCTTTTCGTTCTAATTCTTCGTTGACTTAGGCTTAAGTGACTTTTCCTATACTTTTTTGGCTTAATTAATCATTTAGCCACCAAATCACCCTTATTTATCCCTTTTGTTCCTTGTTTGTGCCTGGCTATAGGCTACGAGAACACATAGACTACTAAGTCACTCCCCGCTGGCCTACTCTTGGGAACGGGACATCACAATCCTCCCTTCCCGAGATTGCTTATCCTCAAGCAACATCAATCTTGGGTGCTGCAAAATATGCTCTCCCTCCCATGTGGCATCCTACACTAGAAGACCCCTCCATTTAACCAGGCACTCCTTGATGACCCTTCTCCTCAACCTGCGGTCTCTATGATCTAGCACGCCCTCTGACACTAGCTCCAATTGGCCCTCCTCATCCAAGGGTGGCAACTCCTCTGAAATACTAATCTGTTGTCCCACGACCTTTTCAAGGCAAGATACGTGAAACACGTTATGAATCTTGCTACCCTCCGGTAGCTCTAGCTCATATGCCACCTCGCATATCCTCTTGATGACTCTGTATGGCCCATAAAACTTTGGCTTCAACTTCTCTACTCCACTCCTCTTCAAGGAGGATTGTCTATATGGTTGTAATCACAGAAAAACCAAACCCCCTACCTCGAAACTACGCTCGACTCTGTGCCGGTCTGCATAGATATTTTGTTGGTTCTAAGCTGTCTGTAAGTTCTCCCTCACTGTCTGCAGAATCCTCTAACTCTCCTCCACTCAGCCTTTGGCCCCCAGGACCCTCCTGTCCCCAAACACAGTCTCCACAAAGGAGGGTGCACGTATCCGTAAAATTCGTTGAACGATGACATCCTCATAGACATATGGTAAGTTTTGTTGTAGAAATACTGACCCATGTGTAACCATCTCACCCATGTGCACTGCTGCCCTCCCACATAGATCCTCAGATACCCCTCCACCCATTTTTTGACGACCTCTGTCTGTCCATCTGTCTGTGGGTGGTAGTTGGTACTCGTAGCTAGCTCTGTGCCTGTCAACCTAAAAATCTCCTGCCAAAACGTGCTAATGAAGCACCCATCTCTATCACTGACTATCTGCCTGGGTAAACCATGCAACGAGAATACCTCCCTAAAAAACAACTTTGCTACCTGTATGGCCTTGTAGTCCGTGTGTATGGCAAATAAATGTGAAAATTTGGTCAGCTTGTCGACCACCACAAATATACAGTCCCTGCCCTGCACTCGAGGAAGGCCTGTAATGAAATCCATAGAAATGCTCTCCCACTTATGCTCTGGAATGGGTAGAGGTTGTAGAAACCCTGCGGGGTGTGTCTGCTCAGACTCTTTCTGGCTACAAGTTGTGCACTCCCGAATGTGTTTCAGCACATCATCCTTGAGACCCTTCCATGAGAATCTCTCCCTGATATGCCTATATGTTTTGAAGTACCCTTGATGCCCTGCTGTAGGCGAATCATGACACACCTTCAAAATTTTCCCGTTCAGGGTAGATTCTAGAACCAAGTAGCTCTGGTCCTTGTATAAAATGACATCATCAAGAACCCGATATCTATCATCAATCACCTATCCATCCATCCATCACCTCACAAGAAAATTTGTTTTTGGAGTACTCCACCAACAAATGAGCTTTCCAATCTATACAAATGTCCATCATTGAACATCCTGTGGGCCTCCTCGACAAGGCATCTTCTACAATATTCCTTTTCCCCTTGACATACTCAATGTCAAAGTCAAAGGCTTGGATCTTGGAGACCCAATTTTGTTGTCTCTCGCTGAGGTCTTTTTGATCTAGGAAATACTTGATACTATTATGATCAGTCTTTAGTACAAATCTTCTGCCTACCATATACTGCTTGAATTTGGTTAAGGCATGCATGATCGCTAGCATTTCCTTGTCATAAATAGGATAGAGTCTCTCTGACTCGTTGAGATTCCTTCTCTCAAACATAATGGGTGGCCCCCCTGCATCAAAAACTGCTCCAATCCCTACCCCTGATGCGTCACACTCTAAGAAAAATGACTGCGAGAAGTCTAGAACGGCTAGAACAAGGCATGTGCTCATAACCTCCTTCATTTTGTCAAATGTCTGCTATGAATCCTCTGTCCAATGAAAAACACCCTTCTTGGTCAAGTCTGTGAGTGGTGCTCCCAACTATGAAAAGCCCTTGACGAACCACCTGTAGTAACTGCATAACCCAAAGAATACTCTTAGCTCCATGAGGTTCTTGGGCGTTGGCCAATCCAAAATGGCCCTGATCTTTTCCTGATGAACCTATACTCCCTGCTCACTGATGATATGCCCTAAGTACAATAATTCTCTCATGCCAAATTCACATTTGGACTCCTTGGCATATAATGAATGTGCCTGCATAATATCCAAGACCTCCTCCAAATGTGCCAGATGCTCATCCCATGTCTTGTTGTAGATCAATATATCATCGAAGAATACTGGAAGGTAATTCCTCATCTGTCCTCTAAATATATGGTTCATGCAAGACTGGAAAGTGACTGGTGCATTGATTAATCCAAACGACATGACCAAGAACTCAAAGTGTCCGAAATGACATCAAAATGTTGTCTTCTCAATGTCCTACTCGTTGATGCTGATCTGATGGTATCCTGACTGTAGATCAATCTTAGTGAAGATAAATGCCCCATGTAACTCGTCCATCAACTCATCTATGCGTGGGATGGGGTATCGATTCTTGATTGTTTTCTTGTTGAGCACTCTGTAATCGATGCACATCCATAACGTGCCATCCTTCTTCAGTACCAAAATGACTTAAGATGCAAAAGGACTCATGCTGGGCCTGATGTGCCCCATTGCAAGCAATTATTTGATTGATTTCTTAATCTCGCCCTTGAATTTCTTGGGGTGCCTATAGGGCGCTGTGATCACTAGTGTAGCCCCCACCTCTAACTCAATCATGTGCTCAAATACCCTGTCGGGCGGTCTCCCTGGTGGTATTGGCCCAAATACTGGCTCATACAGACCCAAAATCTCTCTGATCTGTCGGTGGTAATGCTCCCTACCCTCTAAATCCTTCAGCATGGTGATCAAACACTCTGCTGCGTAAGCCACATCATTGTGACAAAAGATCCGTTCCATCCTCTTTGCCGATACGACTCGATGTGCCCCTGTAGACATGCCTATCATCACAACTCTCGATCCACTGACATCTTTGAATCTCATGGTCAACGTTTGATAGTTGAACCTGATCTCCCCGAATGAATATAACCATTGTACCCCCAACATGACATCCATATCTGATAGGTCAACTACATAGAAGGTGTATGTCAAGGTGTAGTTTCCTAGTTTGACCTCTAGGTCTGGGATCATGTCCAAACATGTAATCATGTATCCATATGCCACTGCTATGTGGAATCCCTCAAACTCCTCAGTGTGTAACCACCTTTTGGCTACTAAGGATGCATCTATGAAGTTGTCTCATACTTTGAATCACTGTCTGCTCGTTCCCTGATATCCTCATCCTCCTCCTCAATGCCTGATTCCACTTCAATGTAGTGGAGTTGTCCCTTTCCCAGGCATCTATGCCCTGGGAACCAAGGGTCTCTGCAAGAGAAGCAACGCTTCTTCCTCATAAACTTTCGTCTCATATCATCATCCAACTTGGGCTTACCCTTTCATTCCCTTTGAGGATTCTTCTGATCCTTGTCTCTCTGTGGTACAAAGCATTTGGTAAAGGGTTTAGTTTTTGGCACAAAGTTTGCCAAATATCTAGTGCGTCGGATGGCATCCTACAAGGTGTGAGGCCAGTATGCCTTCACCCATCCTCTCAAGGGTTCTATGAGCCCTTCTGTGAATAACATGATTAGCCAGGGCTTAGATATATTTGTCACTGCCACTGCTACCCTCTGGAACTCTGAGATGAATGTCTCTGTTGTGGCAATTTGTCTCAACTGGGCTAGATCTTTGAAATGGATCTCTGGATCCCTCCTGTCAAATCTATCCATGAGTCTCTCTATGAACTCTTTGTAGGAGGTGATTCGACTGTAGCCCAATGTCATCAATCCATGATACCACCACTCATGTGCCTCACTCTCCAAGTGTAAGGTAGCAAAACTGATGGCTTCTGAATCGGTCATATGGTTGAGCTTGTAGTAGGTGTATAACTTCTATACCCAAGCTTTGGTGGTGCATTTGGATGATCCGTTGAAAGAAGGTATGGTGATTTTACCAACTTTTCAGATGAATTCAATGTTATGCCCCCTGTTGTTGTTGTGACCCTCCTCTCTATGGCTCTCTAGGGCGGTTCCGGAGTTCGAGTCCACAATACTCGACTAAGGTCATATCCTGATGGAAGTCACGACCCAATGCTGCATACTCCCTCCGATACTCTGCAATGTCCTTTGCATGAGTGGGTGGTCTCTGTGTTATCGACATCTGTGCTACTACCGGGGGTGCCCTCTGGAAACTGGAAAACAAAGGTCATGGAATCCTACTTGTAGAGTTGTATGTGCGATTGGGTGACTGGGGTCTACTGCCTGCCCCTGAGTTCCCCTGTGTTGCATGTGGGGTTTGTGTGTCCGGGATGCCCACCATAGCCAATCTATCAACCAACTAAGACAAGGACTGACACATGGTCTATTGACTAACCAGATCATGTAATCGGCCATTGCTTTATCTTCCGCAGAGGTTGAGTACAGAGGAGTAGTCAACTGTGTCATTCAAACACTTTGGCTTCAACACTTCCTTACCAAGCTTGGTATCCAGTTTCACTGTCTGACTATCATATGGTGTGACAATCAGAGTACACTGAGATTTTGCAGAGATCCAGTACATTGACAACGAACCAAACACATTGAGGTCCACATGCATTTCATCAGAGATTTAGTACATGACATGATCATTGATTTGCAGTTATCTCCTTCCTCTGAACAGACTGCTGACATATTCACCAAGACATTCACTGAGCAAAAGTTTCAGACTTTGCAGGAAATGATCTTGATCACTAATGTTAAAATATGATCATGATTTTCAATTGTGAATTGTGATGTTGGAAGAATGATTCAAAACTTTCCCATGCCATTTACATCAATGATAATGAACATAAATGAGAATGAGAAAATTCACTCCATTTTATTTGTAATGTTTAAAGAATGATTAAAATCCTTTCCACACTACTACATAGCAATTCAAAAATTCATTCCATTTACATAATAATTCATAATAACTTTAAAAACTCTTCCAAAACTTGATTTGTATCTCTACCTTTCTCAATTCCTTGGTATACATCACATAGTTGTAGTCTTGTGTCAAACCTTACATTTTAATAACTTTAAAAACTCTTCCAAAACTTAATTTGTATCTATGCCTTTCTCAATCCCTTGGTCCACATGAAAATTCACTGCATTTTATTTTTAATGTTTAAAGAATTGTTAAAATCCTTTCCACACTACTACATAACAATGAAAAAATTCATTCCATTTACATAATAATTCATAATAACTTAAAAAACTTTTCCAAAATTTGATTTGTATCTCTGCCTTTCTCCATCCCTGGATACACATCACATAGTTTAGTTTAGTTGCAATAAAAAAATTCATTCCATTTACATAATAATTCATAATAAATTTAAAAACTCTTCCAAAACTTGATTTGTATCTCTGCCTTTCTCAATCCCTTCGTACACATCACATAATTGTAAACTTGTATGAAACCTTACATTTTAATATCTTTCAAAACTTGATTTGTATCTATGCCTTTCTCAATCCCTTGGTACACATCACATAGTTGTAGTCTTGTGTGAAACCTTCCTTACATAAAGTGTAAGATAATGGGTTTTTATTAGAATTTTGTTAAAATTGTTTCCATTCCCTAATATTGAGATATATTAGGGTTTTTTGAGGTTGTTAAATTTATTTATGTAATCAAAATTAGCAAGCTTTTATAAACTTTTATTTTCATCAAGTTCAAGTTTTGTGTTATACAAAATACACTATATAAAATATACTTTTATAAAGTTATGCGTTATACAAAATACACTTGTATTCTCTGCCATATCCATATTGCACTGTGACTTATCCATTTCTTAAGTGCTCCCATAACAACGGGTTCGTGGGTTGGTATCATCATTCTCATTCAAGTCTGCTCTTCTGTCATCGTCAAAATTCACCTTATTGTTTCACGACTCTCATTTTGCACTTTACTTATAATATTTTTAAAGTTTCTTAGTACGTAAGGTTCACGGGTTAGTGGACTCACGAGTTCACGTTTCCCTATTTCATTTTCTTGTATTCTATGAGTCTGATCGACTCTCGACTCTCTTGATAGATCAATACTTAACCAATTTTCAATATCACCACACGTTCATGTTTGTTCCTTCACTTCTCGATAACTGAATCTGATCATCCCCTATATATATATATATATATATATATATAACCCTCCTAAATTACCAACCACTATCGTCACTAACAACTCTGCTATCATCCATATCAATATTTAGAAAAAAAAAATCATTAAAATATTTCTTTAAAAAATCAAGATTTACACTTACATTTTCACCTTTTTTCCAGATGAGAAATTAACTCGTTGGGAACCCACCCCGATACTTCCCCACATAGTGGATGATATGGAAGTGGAAAAGCAGCAGCCCCAGGGACTCATAGCTAGGCTTGAACCTGTGACCTCTCCCCAAACTGGGAGAGTGTGCCCACATCTTGCCAACTGAGCTATCCCTTGGGACTACTTACATTTTCACCTAGTAAGCCAAACTCTACCTGCAATGTTGATAATTATGGTCCACACATAATGCACTTTCGATAAGTGCAACCACATCGAAATATTTGAGTCTCGAACGTTGCTAAACGATCATGAAATGTGTACAAACGAGTCATATGCCTTCCATCTACGAAAGAGCGAACGTGTAAATTTTTGCCATGGTTGATGATGGAGAGGTATCATTACACTAGTTGTTGCCATGGATATATACACCAAAATTTATTTAAAAAGTAAAAAAGTGAGAATATGGGTTTTATAATTTTTAATAGTGTATGACTTAAGAGTCCAAATAATCAATCACACTAATCCTTGAAATATAGGGTGGGCCACTCTGCTCCCTTAATGTACAATTAATTCATACCAAATTCTATGAGTTAATGGCATTATTTAACCACTAGGACCTCTTTTGAGACAAAAATTCCTTTTAGTCTAGTGTTTAATATTGAGAATCTAGGGAATCATGATAGGTTTTCTAGTGATAAAATAATTTCTTATCTATGTGAGTAAAACTCATGTTGTTTATAACGTGAACGAGTAGAGATGTTGAACCATTTTCTCTAGTTTTGTTCCTTAGCCAATTTTGCATGGCCTAGTGTTGAATTATTTTGTTAACAACACTTTCCTGCTTCCATATCTTGTAGAGCCACTTTGTTAGCTTAATAGGTACCTTTGGTCTTGGATTTTCATCTTGCTTGGATGCTTTGTCAGAGTTGAAGTCCTTTACTAGATTTGGAAGAACTGTAATGTTGTTGTGTTTAATTTAGTAGTTCCGTTGACGAGAGGATTTTCATGGTACAACAATAAACTGATTGTGCCAGCCTATATGTGTGTATCATTGTGCAGGTACATAAGTAAAGGATGGAGATGGGGCATCTCCAACGACTTCTATATTTTTTAGGTGGGCCTGCCTGTAATATGTGTGGGGAGCCACTTAGTCCCTCTCTTCCTCTACTAGCAAGTTCACATAGAGGCGACAATTCTTGACCCCATCACTAGTTTGAGACTTAGGTGGGTAAGAGGTGCGAGAATGGGAGGATTTGACTCACAACTTTGCACCTTGTTGGATGTGCACACTTGTTCTTGGCCTTGTGATTGTATTTGTGATTAGGGGCAAGTGCAAGTCGTGGGTGATTTTCATAGAATGGATACCCCCCTCATTACTTCTTAGTCAAAGGATTCCAATTGGAGGGTTGTAAGTTGGCTTTGCTAACTATAATACTCTTCTAGAATAGAGAAGGACACACTTATTGTACTACAATAAGTGGAAGTTAGTAAAAAATAAGAACCTTGGCATAAGATTTGTCCACCTTTATTCCCTCCTATCTCACATTAGTTGCGAGGATTGATCCATGACAACATATAAGCCCTAATATACTATGATCCTTGTGCCAATGGAGCTATACAAAAATCTAGTTTTGCCTTGCTAACATAATAGTTAATTGGTTGTGGAGTAATTATGCTTGCTTTCTTGGCCTCTGTGCATGTGAATAATAATATCTAGATTGACCTATGTGATGACAATTTAGAATAGCTTCTATGACTATACAATCTTATTTCTTTCTATCTCACATTGATGATAATGATTGATCCACGATCACATATAATCCTCAATATACGATAATGTTTAAGTCACTGAGGACATCCATAGAAATAATAACCTTCCTACTATGATTGATTGTAAAATAATTATGCTTTCTTATTCAATATTCCTTTCCCTTCTCTTTATAACATTTATATACATCTTTGTGTGAAAAATATGTTGGAATTGTCAATGCGGAAATAAAATTCACAATATGATAAATAACAATCATACACATATAACTATACATAGGGATTTCACGTGGTTCACCCAAACGTTGGGCTACGTCCACCAAGCATAGGCATCGGTTCTCTTATTATTCGAATTATGGAGATTACATCAGATTTGCAAGTCTCTCATACACTTAGTCTGTCACAGTTCGTTTTGCCTCTACGAGCTTACATGAATTTATACATTCACACATGAAACTGAATATTAAATGCAATCCCTATCCATAATCTAACTTGGTCTACTTGGTTGTAACCAACGCAGAATAATAGGATCCATAATCTGTTTTTGGTAATTGGTTGTCACCAAATCCCAACAATCTCCACCTTGACAACAATTAACYTGATACCTTGCTTCTTCCTTCTGTTCATCACCTTTGCTACAAGTGAAGAGAAGCCAAGCACCACTGCAGCTTCTCTAGTAAAACTGGTTTCATGATCTCGCCTGTGTGACTTGCACGACTTTGGATTTTCTGAGGGGTCACTCCACCTCCAACATGTTGTCCACAACTGTGTTGTGAAACATATTTAGTGATAGATCTCCTTCTATTCAAAACACATGTATTACAATATACATTACAATCATCATAGACTCTATCAGTGTAACCATTATAGGTGACATTTGTGCTTCTCAAACACTGAAGCACCCATTTCACTGCAACACCTGAATTTGTCACGTTTCTGACAACATCATTAGCATGTGAAACATCTGGTCTTAACCATTTCATCGCATACACCAAACCTCCTATTGAACTCACACGAGGCATAACCTTTTCTTCTTTATAGACATGCCCTATACTTGAAGAAAACTTATAATGGAAAGCAAGAGGGATAAAAATTGGTTTTACAATGTTCATACTGAACTCCAACCACAACTTACCATTACCATCTCTATGTACTTCCATGTCCACAACTTGTTTTGTTGCTCCTTGATCCCTCATCTGAATTATCCTGTCCACCTGAGTCATTTTCTTACTGATTTTATCCATGATTTGGCTTGCATCGAGCATATCATCAACAAAGAACATCAAAACTGTGAATGTACTATAAACCGTATAGTCATTCCTAACCTTTGAAAAATTCGGACTCACTATGAAGGATTCAAACATCTTGTACATTTGCCTGGGTACCATTAGGCCATACAATGAATTACCTAGCATGCAAACAAATTTACCGTTGCGATCTTGAATCAACCCTTTTGGTTGTTCCATACATACAATATCTCTGTCAATGATGACCTTGTGAGAAGTAGGATCCCACACACAACATCCCTTTATACCATCATCATATCTTGAAGAGATATAAAATAAGCAGAAATTCAGAAACAAAGATTTTAAGTCTGGAATCGATTTACCTCTTACGAGTACCTGCAATTCTTTCTTGCTCTTATGACCTTGATGCTTCTGCCATAAACAAGAAGCATCTGTCACTTCAGATGCCACTTCAATATTGCCTTCCAACTTATAAAGGTTATCAACCTTTGTTGCCTTCATCACTACTAAATTCCCTTTCGACACTGTGAGAGCTCCACCTTGACCTGTATACTTATATCCACAAGAATCCAACACTCCTAAT
>JZKD02S2422300.1:348833-380584 GCA_000966675.3 Picea glauca
AGCTTGATGTATGCGATGGTTTTCACAAAACCATATATTGCACATGTAGTGGGAGTTGTGAGTAGGTATATGAACAATCCATGTAAAGAACATTGGGAGGCAGTAAAATGGATTCTCAGGTATTTGAGAGGTATTACTACTCATGCATTATGTTTTGGAGGCTCAGAAACTATTCTACGGGGATATGTTGATTTAGATATGGTAGGTGATAAAGATAGAAGGAGGAGCACCACTTGGTATGTTTTTACTATAGGTGGAACACCAATAAGTTGGATTTCAAAACTGCAAAAGGTTGTTGCACTTTCAACAATAGAGGCAAAGTATGTTGCTGCTACAAAGGCTAGTAAAGAAATGATTTGGTTAGAGAGGTTTATGGAGGAATTCAGAAAGAAGCAGGAGAATACTAGGTTGTACTGTGACAATGAGAGTGCCATTCATCTTGCAAATTACTCATTCTTCCATTCGAATACTAAACATATACAAGTCATGTACCATTTCATATGATCCGTCTTGGAAGATAGACATTTGAAGTTGGAAAAGATACACACTAGCCAGAATCCTTCATACATGTAAACAAAGGGAGTAACCAGGGAGAAACTGAGTTCCTGCTCAATTTCAGTTGGTCTTCAAGAATGAAGATGAAGATGAGAAATTTTCCAGGTCCAAGAAGGATCATAGTCCAATGTATACAACAATGATGAAGTTGTTGAGATCAGTCTCCAAGTGGGAGATTGTTGGTTGTGGAGCCTGATTATCTTCCTGATTCAAAGGTCTTTATTTTTCAGTCGTGTTTATACCCCATGAAGACTTTACACCCCAGAAGAATGTACACCTCCACGCGGGGGAGTGCAAAGTGGGGTTACCCCCTCTGCAGGGTTCGGGGGCGATGCCCCCGAAGGAAAAAATGTCTTGTAAATGTATATTTTAATTTCATGATAAATATGGACCATTCATTATAAGGTCACAGATCCGATGATAGAAGTTATGTTAGGGTTTTTTACCCAAGAAGGAAACCCTATTTTATTAGGGAAATGTATTGCGGCATGTGGCATGACACATGGATGTTGATGTCATCATCCTCTACCCTGCATTGTCCATTGGTCGATTCTCTTGGAAAATCCCAACATTTTTCCAAATTGGTTGACACCCAACTATTGGTGCGTCGATCATTGATGACTTCTCTTGCTTGATTCAAAACACTTTTCCAAATCGATCGACGCTTGACCACCGACCCATCGAACAATGATGATTTCCGTCAGCGATTGAAAATACTTTGCAGGATTCAATCGACGCCAACCGTCGACCATCCATAGTCAGCAATGTCCTTTGGCCAAACCAAAATCTTCTTCATTTTGGACGATTCGACCATCGGTTGTCGACAATTTCTCTTGGAAATTTTCCACACTTAGACAAATTTCGACTAAACACCTCGATGAATGCAAGTCATCGATCTGATCCCTTTCAAAAACCCCAGAAATGAATCATGGTCGTTGATTGGATCTACCTTTCAAAACAACCGAAATGAATACAGGCCATCGATTTGATCCATTTCCGAAATTGTTGAAATTAATCATAGCCATCGTTTTGATCAACCTTTCAAAACAATCGAACCTTGTGGATTTTTAATTTTATCACGATGAATCTTAGTCGTCGATCTCAAGATCAAAATATATATCGGCCATTGATTCGTCAAACTTCCTATAACTCTACAGGAGACCATTAAAACTTGAATTTCGACCATTTCAGGTCGAATTTCAATATGCAACTTGGCTCTATTGAATCTCCTAAACAGTCCGGAGTCATTTAAACCCATATGTTTTCCCACGGATTTGGTGATTTCTCCCTAAATTATTTGTTGTCCCCAAATATTTCACAAGAAAAATCTGCAACAACGAATTTCCCTAATTCGTTTTGATTTTGGCCCATCCAAGCCCGGTGTTTGAACCTGAGGCTCTGATACTACCTTGTAACGTACCCAACGACCCAACTTAGCAACATTACATACGGGATACATATTAAAATTGGAGATTTTATACTTAATCAAATTCATGTAGTGATCCAGATGGATTTCGGTGGCCTCCCACCTATTCCAACTAGCTCATTTTGGCAGTTTTCCAGTTCGACAGGTTTTTCCTAGTTTTCGGGTCCCTGACTTCTGGGGTTGTTTTGAGGCCGTAAACAACGTTTTTAGGGCTTGCCATAGTGAAAATGTGTTTCGATTTTCATAGAAAACATGTGTAGTCCTCGGATAGACCTGTCCAACGGGCTATCGTGTGCCTAAATCGGAGATCGTATGCAAACGTTACGACCCCGAGAAGTTGATGTACTAACTTACCCAAACGAGGCCCACATGACTTTTGGCGCTTCATCTCCTAGGGTTAGGGCTTTGGATGTCTAGGGTTTTTGACATTCTTGTTTATTGCAAAAAGACCTTGAGAGCCTCATTGTAATAATATTCTTGTGAATGAGTGCAACAGTAACATCTCTTCTCAGAGATAAGTCGCCACCATTCTAACAAGCTTGTTTTCCGCTGCATTTTACAGTTTCAGCTTATTTCCTTATTGAATAGAAACCAATTTTACTGTATATTGGTTATTCTGTGTTAAGCATCTTTTGATAATAATCTGTATTCATTTCATTCTGCTCATAAAATATGGATCAGTGGTATCAGAGAAGTCTGCTCCTTTTCGTTCTTAATGCATGTCCCCAATGAGGTCAAGATACAAAGAATTGGGTCTCGAGCTTGTTTCTCTTGAGGACAAAAGATATTGCATGCCCAAGCGACCTATCATGGCGGGATAAAAGAAAGATGATGAGACAAGAGATCCCTTCAAATTGTTTCTCAAGGAAGCCCTCACGCAACAGAGGAATGAGATGATGGATAGTTTTGTGCAAATCCTTCGACGACTACTAACATGCGACACATCTTCCTCAAACGAAGGCCCCCCCCCTTCAAGGTACAAATCAACTTCGATATTTCTATATTTGAAGGTCAAATAGATGCAGATGCTGTAGAAAAATGGTTGAATCTACTAGAAGGGTATTTCTCTATCCATAACTTCTCGAATAGAGAAAATATTACTTTTGTGCTCCTCAAAGTCGTTCCCCATGTCAAAGATTGGTGGGNAAGAAAGATGATGGGACAAGAGATCCCTTCAAATTGTTTCTCGAGGAAGCCCTCACGCAACAGAGGAATGAGATGATGGATAGTTTTGTGCAAATCCTTCGACGACTACTAACATGCGACACATCTTCCTCAAACGAAGGCCCCCCCCCCTTCAAGGTACAAATCAACTTCGATATTTCTATATTTGAAGGTCAAATAGATGCAGATGCTGTAGAAAAATGGTTGAATATACTAGAAGGGTATTTCTCTATCCATAACTTCTCGAATAGAGAAAAGATTACTTTTGTGCTCCTCAAAGTCGTTCCCCATGTCAAAGATTGGTGGGAAACTTTCTGTGAGCAGAAGGAAACAGAGGAACCCTCATTATTTACAGTCACGGTCACCTGGGAGTTCTTCAGGGATGCTATTAAGGAACAATACTACCATGTTGGAAGTTATGATGACCTGTATACAAAATGGACCACACTATGGCAGGAAAGAGACCAAGCAGTGCCAGAGTTCACAAATATCTTCCATACCTTGCACACCTAGCTGGGTATCAAAGATTCTGAGTGACATCTGGTCCTCAAGTATCGTGGTGGTCTGCATAGATACATTCAGGCTAAAATGGAGTTTCTGGACATCTCATCCTTGGGCGCGGTCTACCGATATGCCATCAAAATTGAGCAAAAGATCCAACAAAAGACGCGAAAATTTTGGCTTGGGAACCCCTCATAGCAAAATCTAGGAAAGGGCATCCCCAACCCATAGAACAAAGGATAGAGAAAATATGAACCACCTCAGGAAAACCAATCCAGGCCGCAAGCAAAGAAGGACACCAGAAAGACAAAGAAATATATCGAGAAGTGGTGCGACTTCCATAAGAGTCCCTGGCATAACATTGTTGATTGCCGCTCAAAGAAGTTGCTGGTGGCTGAGGTGAAAGCCTCTGAAATAGATGTGGGTTCTGACTCTGAGTCAGAACCAAAAAGGGGGAGATAAATCATTGATGCAGAATCCAGTGCTACTGTTGCTACCACCAAGCTTCAGCTTGGTGAACCAGACGAACCAAAGGAAGGAGAGCGTTTTTTTCATTCACATATGTGGGTGAAGGGTACCCCACTGCACTTCATCGTTGATAACGGTAGCCAGAAGAACCTCATCTCAGCAGATGTTGTCAAGCGACTCATCCTGCCGATAATGCCGCACTCCCAGCCATACACCATCGGATGGATCCTCCAAGGGAGAGACATTCACGTCAACCAACAATGTCGCCTGTCATACGACATCAAGCCCTTCAAAGACGAGGATACCAGAGGCAATACCACCTAGTGTTATTTCCTTGATCTCTGCCAAGCAATGCAAGAAGGTCATCTCTCAGGTGGAGAATTTTTTCTTCTCCATGATTCTCTCTCAGAATGAGTGAAAGATCGCAACCACATCAAGGGTCTCTACGGCCAACCTCTCCACACAGCATAAGAAAGTGGATAAGGTCATGGAAGCATACTCAGATATATGCTCCTCACCTACCGAGGTACCTCTGCACTGTCAGGTCAAGCACTCCATCAATCTGACCCCCGACACAGTGCTTCCCAATGGGATAGTCTACCACCGCTCTCTGTNACAATACTACCATGTTGGAAGTTATGATGACCTGTATACAAAATGGACCACACTACGGCAGGAAAGAGACCAAGCAGTGCCCGAGTTCACAAATATCTTCCATACCTTGCACACCTAGCTGGGTATCAAAGATTCTGAGTGACATCTGGTCCTCAAGTATCGTGGTGGTCTGCATAGATACATCCAGGCTAAAATGGAGTTTCTGGACATCTCATCCTTGGGCGCGGTCTACCGATATGCCATCAAAATTGAGCAAAAGATCCAACAAAAGATGCGAAAATTTTGGCTTGGGAACCCCTCATAGAAAAATCTAGGAAAGGGCATCCCCAACCCATAGAACAAAGGATAGAGAAAATATGGACCACCTCAGGAAAACCAGTCCAGGCCGCAAGCAAAGAAGGACACCAGAAAGACAAAGAAATATATCGAGAAGTGGTGCGACTTCCATAAGAGTCCCTGGCATAACATTGTTGATTGCCGCTCAAAGAAGTTGCTGGTGGCTGAGGTGAAAGCCTCTGAAATAGATGTGGGTTCTGACTCTGAGTCAGAACCAAAAAGGGGGAGATAAATTATTGATGCAGAATCCAGTGCTACTGTTTCTACCACCAAGCTTCAGCTTGGTGAACCAGACGAACCAAAGGAAGGAGAGCATTTTTTTCATTCACATATGTGGGTGAAGGGTACCCCACTGCACTTCATCGTTGATAACGGTAGCCAGAAGAACCTCATCTCAGCAGAGGTTGTCAAGCGACTCATCCTGCTGACAATGCCGCACTCCCAGCCATACACCATCGGATGGATCCTCCAAGGGAGAGACATTCGCGTCAACCAACAATGTCGCCTGTCATACGACATCAAGCCCTTCAAAGAAGAGGATACCAGAGGCAATACCACCTAGTGTTATTTCCTTGATCTCTGCCAAGCAATGCAAGAAGGTCATCTCTCAGGTGGGGAATTTTTTCTTCTCCATGATTCTCTCTCAGAATGAGTGAAAGATCGCAACCACATCAAGGGTCTCTACGTCCAACCTCTCCACACATCATAAGAAAGTGGATAAGGTCATGGAAGCATACTCAGATATATGCTCCTCACCTACCGAGGTACCTCTGCACTGTCAGGTCAAGCACTCCATCAATCTGACCCCCGACGCAGTGCTTCCCAATGGGATAGTCTACCACCGCTCTCTGTTAGAGAATGAGGAGATCAAGCGGCAGATCCAAGAACTGCTCCACAAGGGGCACATCCATCCCATCTCATCACCTTGCGGGAGCCCAATCATGTTGGTACAGAAGAAATATGGAACCTTGCGACTCTGTATTGATTACCGGGCCCTCAATAAAATCATAGTTAGAAATCGGTACCTGATTCCCCGAATTGACAACCTCCTTGATCAGCTCATGAGGGCCAAATACTTCAGTAAGATTGATTTGAAGTCTGGCTACCACCAGGTCCCGATAGAACAGACAGATGCATGGAAGACTGCCTTCAATTCAAAGGAAGGTCTTTTCGAATGGATGGTCATGCCCTTTGTCTTGACAAATGCTCCGACCACTTTCATGAGGATGATGGATGATATCCTGCGACCATTCACCAATAATTTTGTAGTGGTGTATTTGTATGACATTCTCATTTACAACAAGACTTGGGTAGAACACTTGTAGCATAATCAACAGGTTCTGCACACCCTATGGTAGCACGAGCTATACGCCAACTTGCAAAAATGATCCTTAGGCATGGACATGGTCCATTACCTAGGCTACATCGTTGATCAACATGGTGTACATGGAATCCAACCAAGATCCAAGTCATTCATGACTAGCCAGCCCCAACCATACTCATTGAGCTTTGGAGCTTCTTGGGCCTTGCCAATTTCTACTGCAGGTTCATGTTGGGATTCTCCCATATTGAATGGGCCCTCAGACAAGTAACCATGGGTGGTTTTAAGGAAAAATTTGTGTGGGGCCAGTCCCAACAACAAACATTTGATGATTTGAAGCAACACTTATGCTCAACCCTAGTAATTTCACTACCGGACCTGCAACAACCCTTTGATATCGAGACAGATGCTTCAGACTATGCTGTGGGCTCCGTTCACACTCAGCACGGCCACCCCGTGGCCTATCATAGTGAGACACTATTAGATGTTGTCCTTAAGTACCCTACTTACGACAAAGAAATGTACTCCATTGTGCAAGCCTGTCGCCAATGGAGACATTATATTCTTGGGAAGGAGACAGTCATTCACATTGATCATAAGCCACTGCATTTCATGAAGACACAAGGAAAATTGCAGAATGACTGCCATCAGAAGTGTTCCACATGCTTGTAGCAATTCCACCTCAACATCAAGTATAAAATAGGAAGCACCAACTGCGTCGTTGATTTCTTCAGCAGATCCCCAGTCATAACACTCACCATGGTGCTAGACTCTTGCAACCATGAGACCTATGGATGGCACCAACTATATGATACAGACCCGAACTTTGCCACCACCTACCAAATGTTGGGCGCAAACACAATTGCCGCTAATTTCCATCTTCAGGATGGGCTTTTGTGCCGTCTGGGCTATATCTACATTCCATCAAGTGAGCAAGTGAAGTTGATCTGGGAAGCCAACTACAGTCGGGTGGCATGACACTTCGGCGTTGAAAAACAATGGAAATGTTGCAGAAACATTTCTACTGGCCGAAACTTCGACAGGAGGTCAGCAAGTATATCAAGTCATGCACTGCCTGTGCTATTGCCAAATCGACCACTAAGATATAGGGCATGTACACCCCTCTTCCTACTCCTGAAAATCCATGGGAATCCATCTCCATGGACTACATGTCGCGCCTCCCATCCACTAAGCGGGGAAATGACTGTGTTTTTGTGGTTGTTGATTACTTTTCTAAGATGGCGATTATGGAGGCCTGTAAGAAGAGAATCACAACAGAGGCCACTGCCAAGCTCTTCTTTGAATGCATCTGGGTACATTTTAGAATCCCACAAACCATTGTCTCAGATCGGGAAATTTGATTTCTCAGCATATTTTGGTAGAGCCTCTGGTCACTATTGGACACAAAGCTCAACAAATCCACAACCTTCCACCCCCAGACAAATGGCCAAACCAAGGTCACAAATCTAATGATCGTGCATATCCTGCGCATGTATAATTCCAAGAACCATCACACATGGGATGAGAGTCTTCCCTATGTCCAACATAGCTACAACCGATCTTTGCATAGATCAACTGGCCACAACCCTTTCAGGTGGGGTTGGGATTCCAACCATTGGGTCCCATAGATGTTGCACTACCCCTTGTGGTCACCTTGGTTGACTCATCTCCTGCTCCAACTGAAGATGAAAAATCCACCCAGTTCATTGAGTGGATCCAACACATTTTTCAATAGGTTCAGGATATCCTACAAAATTCCAATGATAAGTACAAGCAACGCCATGATCAACAATGGGTGCCACATAAGTTTCAGGTGGGCGAAAATTTTTGGCTGCATTTGCAGAAAGAACGCCTGACCGAAACCCATTGGAAGCTTCTCCCACTTAGTTATGGGCCATACACCATCACTAAGGTTGTGGGTGATAATTCTTTTGAGCTCAACATTCCTCCTTTCCTGGGCCTGCACCCAGTTTTCAATATGGATCTCATTCGACCTTATTTCCCACCATTATTGGACACCTCAGAGATAACAGAACAACTGACACCAACAGAGCTCAAACTCGACTACATACAACATGAATCCAATGATCATATTGTGGAAAAACAGGTCAAGGGCACTCACCAACAAAGGATCCATCTTTATCGAGTTGTCAAAGCAGGGCAACTCTTGCACCAAGGCAAGTGGCTCACCCGAGTTGAAATTCAACAAAAATTTCCTCATCTAATGGGGGCACTCAACGCAATGGAGACCATTTCTTCCTAAGGGGGGAGGATTGATCCAGATGGATTTCGGTGGCCTCCCACCTATTCCAACTGGATCATTTTGGCAATTTTCCAGTTCGACAATTTTTTCCTAGTTTTCAGGTGCTTGACTTCAGGGACCGTTTTGAGGCCCTAAGCAACGTTTTTAGGGATCACCACAGTCAAAAATTATTATAGGGCTTGCCATAGTGTCACACACCCACTACAACAACTTAGATTTTTCATCTTTTTCTTCGAGGAACAAGATCCTCGAGACTTCTATGGGGCCAAGCGTAGACCCTCTCATCCCTTATCCTCCTCCATATGACCACAAGATGGCCTTAGCGCAAGCAACTTTTGCAACTCGCGAGTCGGGAATCAAGACTCTCGACTCCCTTTTCTCCAAACACCGATACCCGAGATACTATACGGGTACAACTCCCTCCTCACTAGCGCCTACTACAGGTAACCGTAGGCTAGGCCAAACACTAGCACCACTCGCAACCTCGCTAGTTGAGGTGTCGAGCTCTTGTGCTCCTCCTTCGCGAATCCCCGAGACGCGAGAGGTCAATGTTGCGTGGACTCTGCGAAAGAGATGTGCACATGCCACTTGTCAACCCCTCTATACTCTTCTCACGAGCTGTGTCGCCGCCGCCTGTCGCACGAGACCTCGGCTCTTAGCGTTTCACGGCCCTAGCGATCAGGGTGCAACTTCTTCATCCTGCGAAACCCCGAGCCATGATAAGTCCACAGTGGGTTGACTCTTTCCCAGTGTGACACGTGTCCACCACCAGTCACCCGCTTCCTAGGATAAATACTAGTGCTACTCCCATCTTTCGACTTCACGAGTTGGAGTGTTGAGCCCTCATGCTCTTCCTTCGCGAGTTCCCGAGATACGATAAGTCAACAATGGGTTGACTCCTTCCCAGGCGACATGTATCCATCACCTGTCACCCGTTCCCACCTTTCTCTGGGCACTTTTTGTTACGCCACTTGTCAACCACGCGGTCCCCACTTAAGGATGGGTCACATGTTTACACGAGCCCTCGACGCTTGACACTTCGCAACTTCTACAATCGAAAGGAAACTCCCTCAAGTTCTGAACCTCCGATAGGCGATAACCATGAAAGTTCTGATCCAACGGTTCTCTTGTGCCTTGGATCCAATGGTCATGATCACGCAACGATCTCACGAATCGTGAGTTCATGCAGCCCTACCCTTGACCACACCAAGTCACGAGTCAACGAAATGATACTCTCCTGCCTTGACCACACCAAGTCACGAGTCAACGAAATGCTACTCTCCTGCCTATACAAAGGCTAAGATTGACGGTCATTAGGGCTCTNCCAACACATTTTTCAATAGGTTCAGGATATCCTACAAAATTCCAATGATAAGTACAAGCAACGCCATGATCAACAATGGGTGCCACATAAGTTTCAGGTGGGCGAAAATTTTTGGATGCATTTGCAGAAAGAACGCCTGACCGAACCCCATTGGAAGCTTCTCCCACTTCGTTATGGGCCGTACACCATCACTAAGGTTGTGGGTGATAATTCTTTTGAGCTCAACATTCCTTCTTTCCTTGGCCTGCACCCAGTTTTCAATATGGATCTCATTTGACCTTATTTCCCACCATTATTGGACACCTCAGAGATAACAGAACAACTGACACCAACAGAGCTCAAACCCGACTACATACAACATGAATCCAATGATCATATTGTGGAAAAACAGGTCAAGGGAACTCACCAACAAAGGATCCAGCTTTATCGAGTTGTCAAAGCAGGGCAACTCTTGCACCAAGGCAAGTGGCTCACCCGGGTTGAAATTCAACAGAAATTTCCTCATCTAATGGGGGCACTCAACGCAATGGAGACCATTTCTTCCTAAGGGGGGAGGATTGATCCAGATGGATTTCGGTGGCCTCCCAGCTATTCCAACTGGATCATTTTGGCAATTTTCCAGTTCGACAATTTTTTCCTAGTTTTCAGGTGCTTGACTTCAAGGACCGTTTTGAGGCCCTAAGCAACGTTTTTAGGGATCACCACAGTCAAAAATTATTTTAGGGCTTGCCATAGTGTCACACACCCACTACAACAACTTAGATTTTTCATCTTTTTCTTCGAGGAACAAGATCCTCGAGACTTCTATGGGGCCAAGTGCAGACCCTCTCATCCCTTATCCTCCTCCATATGACCACAAGATGGCCTTAGCGCAAGCGGCTTTTGCAACTCGCGAGTCGGGAATCAAGACTCTCGACTCCCTTTTCTCCAAACATCGATACCCGAGATACTATACGGGTACAACTCCCTCCTCACTAGCGCCTACTACAGGTAACCGTAGGCTAGGCCAAACACTAGCACCACTCGCAACCTCGCTAGTTGAGGTGTCGAGCTCTTGTGCTCCTCCTTCGCGAATCCCCGAGACGCGAGAGGTCAATGTTGCGTGGACTCTGCGAAAGAGATGTGCACATGCCACTTGTCAACCCCTCTATACTCTTCTCACGAGCTGTGTCGCCGCCGCCTGTCGCACGAGACCTCGGCTCTTAGCGTTTCACGGCCCTAGCGATCAGGGTGCAACTTCTTCATCCTGCGAAACCCCGAGCCATGATAAGTCCACAGTGGGTTGACTCTTTCCCAGTGTGACACGTGTCCACCACCAGTCACCCGCTTCCTAGGATAAATACTAGTGCTACTCCCATCTTTCGACTTCACGAGTTGGAGTGTTGAGCCCTCATGCTCTTCCTTCGCGAGTTCCCGAGATACGATAAGTCAACAATGGGTTGACTCCTTCCCAGGCGACATGTATCCATCACCTGTCACCCGTTCCCACCTTTCTCTGGGCACTTTTTGTTACGCCACTTGTCAACCACGCGGTCCCCACTTAAGGATGGGTCACATGTTTACACGAGCCCTCGACGCTTGACACTTCGCAACTTCTACAATCGAAAGGAAACTCCCTCAAGTTCTGAACCTCCGATAGGCGATAACCATGAAAGTTCTGATCCAACGGTTCTCTTGTGCCTTGGATCCAATGGTCATGATCACGCAACGATCTCACGAATCGTGAGTTCATGCAGCCCTACCCTTGACCACACCAAGTCACGAGTCAACGAAATGATACTCTCCTGCCTTGACCACACCAAGTCACGAGTCAACGAAATGCTACTCTCCTGCCTATACAAAGGCTAAGATTGACGGTCATTAGGGCTCTGTCAGATCCTTGGATCTACGGTCCTGGGTCCCCTCGCTACTTGCGAAGGCTGAAAGGGGCGAGGTGTTAATGCCTGCGCTCCTTCTCTAGATCCATCGGTCTTGACAGATCTGGGGTATTCCCAAAAGGATTCCGACCGTTCGTCTACCAAATGATAGGGTATTCTCTCTTTCTATAATTGGGCTCGCTATCCCTTTTGAGCTTGAATCACAAAATTCAACTTCTCGGGGCTTCGAACTCCCACGACTCCGAGACCTTAGAGAGATATCCTTCCTTGCATAAGGTTTCCAGACCCGGATTGCATGAACCTTCAAATGATTCTTGGGTAATCGTCCCTAATCTTAGTCGAGTCTCTAGGTAAAGGTTCGACACGGTTCCAAGGTTTATGGGGTAATCCCCGGAGAAGAGTACTCTCGAGGGGCTTTCTCGGAACATTACGAGAGTCGAGCAAATAAGACAATTCTTGGTGGACTGAACTCATGCCCCAAAATTAATCATTTGTATAGAAACCAACAATAACATATAAGCATACACATGCATCCATTATTTCCAGTTTAAAACACCAGGCAATCATTCCACACAGAGATTATTATGGGCATATAAACATAAGCATGTATTCACGATATTCAATTAGAAATACAAGGTATAAAACACTTATCAAATATACCAGGCGTGATGCAACTACTGAGAGGAGTGCTTGTTTCCACCCAACCGTAGGCTCAGTGACTCCAAATGGATTTACCACTAGCCACCCCCGAGCTAGACCACGATGCTTTAAGGTTCAGTCTCCTACTTCCAGCTCAATAGAAATCAAGGACGAAGGTTACTATCCTTCTCCTGATACAGGAAAACAATCTAGGATGAAGGTTACTCTCCTTCTCCTGGTATTCATAACTCCTTGCATTTCCAAGGTTTCTCCAATTCTCTTCCACGATCCCCCGTCGCGCGCGCTGCTTTCCTTCTCCTTACCACATTTCCTCTCTTGCCAATTTCTGTCTGCAAGGTTGCATGTGGCATGAATTCCGCCGTCTGTGGTCAAGTCTGAGGGATTTTACGGATGGGTGGTTCACCCCCATCCCCTCATTAACTCTTGAGGAGCCTCCCCACCTACCAATCTAACAAGAAGTCCATTCCAGGATCAGAGAGTTGCTTTGGTTTGTGAGCAAGTGTAAACCAGTACGGTACTGTCTCGATGGAAGTTAACGCAACCATTNCACGAGTTGGAGTGTTGAGCCCTCATGCTCTTCCTTCGCGAGTTCTCGAGATACGATAAGTCAACAATGGGTTGACTCCTTCCCAGGCGACATGTATCCATCACCTGTCACATGTTCCCACCTTTCTCTGGGCACTTTTTGTTACGCCACTTGTCAACCACGCGGTCCCCACTTAAGGATGGGTCACATGTTTACACGAGCCCTCGACGCTCGGCACTTCGCGACTTCTACAATCGAAAGGAAACTCCCTCAAGTTCCGAACCTCCGATAGGCGATAACCACGAAAGTTCTGATCCAACGGTTCTCTTGTGCCTTGGATCCAATGGTCACGATCACGCCGCGATCTCACGAATCGTGAGTTCATGCAGCCCTACCCTTGACCACACTAAGTCACGAGTCAACGAAATGATACTCTCCTGCCTTGACCACACCAAGTCACGAGTCAACGAAATGCTACTCTCCTGCCTATACAAAGGCTAAGATTGACGGTCATTAGGGCTCTGTCAGATCCTTGGATCTACGGTCCTGGGTCCCCTCGCTACTTGCGAAGGCTGAAAGGGGCGAGGTGTTAATGCCTGCGCTCCTTCTCTAGATCCATCGGTCTTGACAGATCTGGGGTATTCCCAAAAGGATTCCGACCGTTCGTCTACCAAATGATAGGGTATTCTCTCTTTCTATAATTGGGCTCGCTATCCCTTTTGAGCTTGAATCACAAAATTCAACTTCTCGGGGCTTCGAACTCCCACGACTCCGAGACCTTAGAGAGATATCCTTCCTTGCATAAGGTTTCCAGACCCGGATTGCATGAACCTTCAAATGATTCTTGGGTAATCGTCCCTAATCTTAGTCGAGTCTCTAGGTAAAGGTTCGACACGGTTCCAAGGTTTATGGGGTAATCCCCGGAGAAGAGTACTCTCGAGGGGCTTTCTCGGAACATTACGAGAGTCGAGCAAATAAGACAATTCTTGGTGGACTGAACTCATGCCCCAAAATTAATCATTTGTATAGAAACCAACAATAACATATAAGCATACACATGCATCCATTATTTCCAGTTTAAAACACCAGGCAATCATTCCACACAGAGATTATTATGGGCATATAAACATAAGCATGTATTCACGATATTCAATTAGAAATACAAGGTATAAAACACTTATCAAATATACCAGGCGTGATGCAACTACTGAGAGGAGTGCTTGTTTCCACCCAACCGTAGGCTCAGTGACTCCAAATGGATTTACCACTAGCCACCCCCGAGCTAGACCACGATGCTTTAAGGTTCAGTCTCCTACTTCCAGCTCAATAGAAATCAAGGACGAAGGTTACTATCCTTCTCCTGATACAGGAAAACAATCTAGGATGAAGGTTACTCTCCTTCTCCTGGTATTCATAACTCCTTGCATTTCCAAGGTTTCTCCAATTCTCTTCCACGATCCCCCGTCGCGCGCGCTGCTTTCCTTCTCCTTACCACATTTCCTCTCTTGCCAATTTCTGTCTGCAAGGTTGCATGTGGCATGAATTCCGCCGTCTGTGGTCAAGTCTGAGGGATTTTACGGATGGGTGGTTCACCCCCATCCCCTCATTAACTCTTGAGGAGCCTCCCCACCTACCAATCTAACAAGAAGTCCATTCCAGGATCAGAGAGTTGCTTTGGTTTGTGAGCAAGTGTAAACCAGTACGGTACTGTCTCGATGGAAGTTAACGCAACCATTTCAGGTCCCTTCCACCACCTCTCATTAGCCATCATGGTCTCTTTTAGAACATCCCTCTCTCAGCAGTCATGCAACACATATTCATTATATAATTTACATTCATCGACCTTTTATGCAAAGGTCCATCAAATCAAACATTCACATCTTTGAGTTTGCCATAGTTATTGGCCAACATAGTTATTTTTACAGACTGGGTGAAATAGGGTGTTACAATTCCCTCCCCCTTAAAGGAACATCATCCCCAATGTTCTATCTATCAATATGATGTGTATGTTCAGAAGTAAACAAAATCGGATATGCCTGTTTCATGGCATCTTCCATTTCCCACGTAGCCTCATCTGGGCCAAAATGTGTCCACTGCACCTTGACCTGTGCAATGGTTCGGTTCCTGAGTGGGGCTTCTTTTCTGTCCAGTATGCATTGAGGTTCTGGTAGGAATTCTTCCTCCGGTTCCACCTGGATCATAGACCAGTCAATTATATGATTAGAATCATGTACATATCTCTTCAATAATGAAACATGGAAAACATTATGTGCTTTTACTATGGGAGGAAGTGCTAGCCTATAGGCTACAGGTCCCGCTCTATCTAGAAATTCAAAGGGTCCACAATACCAAGGTGCCAACTTGGCACAAGCTCCAATCCTCAAGGAACTCATCTTGGGCCTAACTTTGAGATATATGTGGTCTCTCGTCTTGAATTCCCTCGGATTTCTCTTTCAGTCGGCGTAACTTTTCTGTCTGTTCTGAGTGACCTTTAGATTTNCTAGGCCAGATATAGCCTTTGTCCATCATTTCTTTTAGTTGTAATTTAATCTCGACTAGATCAGGTGTGCTCATCCTATAGGGTGTCCTAGACATTGGTACCACTCCCGGTGCAATTTCTATTGAGAAGTCAATGTCCCTTCTCAGAGATAGACTCGGTACCTCTTCCAGAAATATATCTCTATATTCTCTTAGTGTGGGGTGGTCTTTGAGGCTTGGTTTGTCATCTTCAACTGATTCCAACACCTATATCACATAAAGTAGACATCCCTTTCTGTAATACTTTCTCATTTGAAGGGTTGATATTTGTCTCACTGAGACAGGATTTTGGATCCCTCGAAGGGTTATCCTTCTTCCTTCTTCACCTACACATTCTAAAGTTTTATGGTAACAGTCCAGTCTGGCTTTATATGTGGCTAGCCAGTCCATTCCAATCAACATGTCATATGATCCTAGGGGTAGTATGTTAAGGGTTGCTTGGGTGGGGAATTCACCCATAGTGAATTGGAAAGATGGTATGAACTCCGCTACCTTTCTTTTGGTGTAAGTGGCTAACTGTACCAACCATGGCTTGGCATATTTATGTGGCTGTAATTTACACTTATCAATAGCCTTAGGAGCTATATAACTCAAAATTGATCCAGGGTCAATTAGAATAGACACTAGATGGTTGGTGATCATACCTTCCATCTCCACCACTGAAGCTTGGTGGTCAGTTTGTTTATTATCCAAGGCTTCATAAATTTGTGGCACACTCCTGGCCATGTCATTGACGGTGGTAGATTCTTGAACGTTGTAAATTATCCGACTGTTCTATTGTCAGTGTGGGCAGTCCCTTAGTAGGTGTTCTTCTCCACAACCCCAACATTTCAAGGGTTCTCTCTTTGGGTTATCAATCTTTCATGGGGTAGATCCAAAAGGTTTATTTCTGCTCTGGGAGGGGAAATTCTGCTGGTGTGCACTTCGGGTCGGGAAGCTCATCCTTGAGTCCTTTTTATAGTTTTTAAATCTTGGGGATTTAAACCCCTTTTTTTATGGAATCCTGAACTATTCTTCTGCTTCTAGTTTTCATGAGGTTCTGTCCGATGCCGCAACTGTTCATAACAATATCTTGCCTTTCAGATAGTGTCTTCTGGGGTCTTTGGCTCGTCAAACTCAATCCTGGTCTGATAGTCCTTAGGTAGTCCATTGATGAATCGTTTCACCTTTGCCTTATTTGCTTTTATATAGGGTACGTACCTCAACAATTCGAGGAATCTGCTGACATATTCCTCTATGATGTGTTGCCCCAGTTTGAGTTCATAGAATTCTTTAGTATTTTCATCGAAATACTTTTCCAACAGATACTTCTTTCTGAAGTATTTCTCAAACCATTCCCAAGATAAGTCCTCTTCGTGAATCCATTTTACATTCTTGAGGTCTTCCCACCAAATTGAAGCNCTAGGCCAGATATAGCCTTTGTCCATCATTTCTTTTAGTTGTAATTTAATCTCGACTAGATCAGGTGTGCTCATCCTATAGGGTGTCCTAGACATTGGTACCACTCCCGGTGCAAGTTCTATTGAGAAGTCAATGTCCCTTCTTGGAGGTAGACTCGGTACCTCTTCCAGAAATATATCTCTATATTCTCTTAGTGTGGGGTGGTCTTTGAGGCTTGGTTTGTCATCTTCAACTGATTCCAACACCTATATCACATAAAGTAGACATCCCTTTCTGTAATACTTTCTCATTTGAAGGGCTGATATTTGTCTCACTGAGACAGGATTTTGGATCCCTCGAAGGGTTATCCTTCTTCCTTCTTCACCTACACATTCTAAAGTTTTATGGTAACAGTCCAGTCTGGATTTATATGTGGCTAGCCAGTCCATTCCAATCAACATGTCATATGATCCTAGGGGTAGTATGTTAAGGGTTGCTTGGGTGGGAAATTCACCCATAGTGAATTGGCAAGATGGTATGAACTCCGCTACCTTTCTTTTGGTGCAAGTGGCTAACTGTACCAACCATGGCTTGGCATATTTATGTGGTTGTAATTTACACTTATCAATAGCCTTAGGAGCTATATAACTCAAATTTGATCCAGGGTCAATTAGAATAGACACTAGATGGTTGGTGATCATACCTTCCATCTCCACCACTGAAGCTTGGTGGTCAGATTGTTTATTATCCGAGGCTTCATAAATTTGCGGCACACTCCTGGCCATGTCATTGACGATGGTAGATTCTTGAACGTTGTAAATTATCCGACTGTTCTATTGTCAGTGTGGGCAGTCCCTTAGTAGGTGTTCTTCTCCACAACCCCAACATTTCAAGGGTTCTCTCTTTGGGTTATCAATCTTTCATGGGGTAGATCCAAAAGGTTTATTTCTGCTCTGGGAGGGGAAATTCTGCTGGTGTGCACTTCGGGTCGGGAAGCTCATCCTTGAGTCCTTTTTATAGTTTTTAAATCTTGGGGATTTAAACCCCTTTTTTTATGGAATCCTGAACTATTCTTCTGCTTCTAGTTTTCATGAGGTTCTGTCCGATGCCGCAACTGTTCATAACAATATCTTGCCTTTCAGATAGTGTCTTCTGGGGTCTTTGGCTCGTCAAACTCAATCCTGGTCTGATAGTCCTTAGGTAGTCCATTGATGAATCGTTTCACCTTTGCCTTATTTGCTTTTATATAGGGTACGTACCTCAACAATTCGAGGAATCTGCTGACATATTCCTCTATGATGTGTTGCCCCAGTTTGAGTTCATAGAATTCTTTAGTATTTTCATCGAAATACTTTTCCAACAGATACTTCTTTCTGAAGTATTTCTCAAACCATTCCCAAGATAAGTCCTCTTCGTGAATCCATTTTACATTCTTGAGGTCTTCCCACCAAATTGAAGCCTTTCCATTCAAGTTGAAAGTGGCGACTCGAGCCTTCAAGTTTTCTGAGAAGTCATGGACTCTAAACTACTTCTTTAGTCCAAGAAGCCAGGCCTCCGCTTCCTTCCCTTTCTTTATTTCACCATCGAAAGAGGGTGTTTTTTCCTTCTTGAATTCTTCTAGATTGTGACTTTTGGAAGGCTTTCGCTTCTTCCATTTTCTTTGGGAATAAGAACTAATTCTGCTATTAGAATATCCCTCCAAGTCGCCATTTTCCTTTCCATAGGAATCTTCCGACGCTTGTCCCTTATCTCTGGGGTGGGCCTTTCTTGAGGTGCTCTTCTTAGTGTGGCCACTCAAAAGACCACGTTTCCATATCTCAGGTGGACTTTGACTTTTCTTTATTTTTCGTCGGTCCACGTGACTGGTGTCAGGTTCATGCTGCAACTGTCTTTGTATGTCAGATAAAATCTACAGAAAGACTTCATTAATTTATGTTTATTTCTCTTGCTCTTTTATCAACCTCTCGTTGTCGGCCTTGTAGCTCTGTAGTTCGACCATGAGGCTTCTCACAGTCTTAGCTAGATCGGAAGGGGTCTCTACCGCTCTCCTTTCATTAGAATCTTCCTCTCTGTTGTGGGATCCATCCCCCACTTCATGGTGCGTCATCATTCTATGCGTCTGCAGTTTCCCATGGTTGTTCATCCGCTTGTTGTCCAAGAAAAACACTTATTGATAGTCAACATTATATTCATTCACAATCAATGCATAATTCATATTTTTCAAATGCACACACACAATAGGATTTTTCATTATTAACTTCATCTTTTGCTAAAGGGGGTTAAGATAGAGGGTTACTCCTTTTAAGAGTACTTCAAATGGAGTTTCTGCACAACTAGTTCATGAGCTCAAGCAGGCCAAGTGTTGTAACCATGCTCTCATACCACTTTGTCACACACCCACTACAACAACTTAGATTTTTCATATTTTTCTTTGAGGAACAAGATCCTCGAGACGTCTATGGGGCCTAGCGCAGACCCTCTCTTCCCTTATCCTCCTCCACATGACCACAAGCTGGCCTTAGCACAAGCGCCTTGCGCAACTCGCGAGTCGGGAATTAAGACTCTCGACTCCCTTTTCTCCAAACACCGATACCCGAGATACTATACGGATATGGCTCCCTCCTCACTAGTGCCTGCTACAGGTAACCGTAGGCTAGGCCAAACACTAGAACCACTCGCAACCTCGCTAGTTGAGGTGTTGAGCTCTTGTGCTCCTCCTTCACGTATCCACGAGACGCGAGAGGTAAATGTTGTGTGGACTCTACCAAAGCGACGCACACACACCACTTGTCAACCCCACTATACTCTGCTCATGAGTTGTGTCGCCGCCGCCCGTCGCATGAGACCTCGGCTCTCGGCTTTTTGCGGCCTTAGCGATCAGGGGAAACTTCTTCATCCTGCGAAACCCCGAGCCATGATAAGTCCACAGTGGGTTGACTCTTTCCCAATGTGACACGTGTCCACCACCGGTCACCTGCTTCCTAGGCTAAATACTAACACTACTCGCATCTCGCGACTTCACGAGTTGGAGTGTTGAGCCCTCATGCTCTTCCTTCACGAGTTCCCGAGATACGATAAGTCAACAATGGGTTGACTCCTTCCTAGGCGACATGTGTCCATCACCTGTCACCAGTTCCCACCTTTCTCTGGGCGCTTGTTGTTACGCCACCTGTCAATCACGTGGTCCCCACTTAAGGATGGGTCACGTGTTTGCACGAGCCCTCGGCGCTCGGCACTTCACGACTTCTACAATCGAAAGGAAACTCCCTCAAGTTTCGAACCGCCGATAGGCAATANTGGTAGATTCTTGAACGTTGTAAATTATCCGACTGTTCTATTGTCAGTGTGGGCAGTCCCTTAGTAGGTGTTCTTCTCCACAACCCCAACATTTCAAGGGTTCTCTCTTTGGGTTATCAATCTTTCATGGGGTAGATCCAAAAGGTTTATTTCTGCTCTGGGAGGGGAAATTCTGCTGGTGTGCACTTCGGGTCGGGAAGCTCATCCTTGAGTCCTTTTTATAGTTTTTAAATCTTGGGGATTTAAACCCCTTTTTTTATGGAATCCTGAACTATTCTTCTGCTTCTAGTTTTCATGAGGTTCTGTCCGATGCCGCAACTGTTCATAACAATATCTTGCCTTTCAGATAGTGTCTTCTGGGGTCTTTGGCTCGTCAAACTCAATCCTGGTCTGATAGTCCTTAGGTAGTCCATTGATGAATCGTTTCACCTTTGCCTTATTTGCTTTTATATAGGGTACGTACCTCAACAATTCGAGGAATCTGCTGACATATTCCTCTATGATGTGTTGCCCCAGTTTGAGTTCATAGAATTCTTTAGTATTTTCATCGAAATACTTTTCCAACAGATACTTCTTTCTGAAGTATTTCTCAAACCATTCCCAAGATAAGTCCTCTTCGTGAATCCATTTTACATTCTTGAGGTCTTCCCACCAAATTGAAGCTTTTCCATTCAAGTTGAAAGTGGCGACTCGGGCCTTCAAGTTTTCTGAGAAGTCATGGACTCTAAAATACTTCTTTAGTCCAAGCAGCCATGCCTCCGCTTCCTCCCCTTTCTTTATTTCACCATCGAAAGAGGGTGTTTTTTCCTTCTTGAATTCTTCGAGATTGTGACTTTTGGAAGGCTTTCGCTTCTTCCATTTTCTTTGGGAATAAGAACTAATTCTGCTATTAGAATATCCCTCCAAGTCGCCATTTTCCTTTCCAGAGGAATCTTCTGACGCTTGTCCCTTATCTCTGGGGTGGGCCTTTCTTGAGGTGCTCTTCTTAGTGTGGCCACTCAAAAGACCACGTTTCCATATCTCAGGTGGACTTCGACTTTTCTTTATTTTTCGTCGGTCCACGTGACTGGTGTCAGGTTCATGCTGCAACTGTCTTTGTATGTCAGATAAACTCTACAGAAAGACTTCATTAATTTATGTTTGTTTCTCTTGCTCTTTTATCAACCTCTCATTGTCGGCCTTGCAACTCTGTAGTTCGACCATGAGGCTTCTCACAGTCTTAGCTAGATCGGGAGGGGTCTCTACCGCTCTCCTTTCGTCAGACTCTTCCTCTCTGTTGTGGGATCCATCCCCCACTTCATGGTGCGTCACCATTCTATGCATCTGCAGTTTCCCATGGTTGTTCATGCGCTTGTTGTCCAAGAAAAACACTTATTGATAGTCAACATTATATTCATTCACAATCAATGCATAATTCATATTTTTCAAATGCATACACACAATAGGATTTTTCATTATTAACTTCATCTTTTGCTAAAGGGGGTTAAGATAGAGGGTTACTCCTTTTAAGAGTACTTCAAATGGAGTTTCTGCACAACTCGTTCATGAGCCCAAGCAGGCCAAGTGTTGTAACCATGCTCTGATACCACTTTGTCACACACCCACTACAACAACTTAGATTTTTCATCTTTTTCTTTGAGGAACAAGATCCTCGAGACGTCTATGGGGCCTAGCGCAGACCCTCTCTTCCCTTATCCTCCTCCACATGACCACAAGCTGGCCTTAGCACAAGCACCTTTCGCAACTCGCGAGTCGGGAATCAAGACTCTCGACTCCCTTTTCTCCAAACACTGATACCCGAGATACTATACAGATATGGCTCCCTCCTCACTAGTGCCTGCTACAGGTAACCGTAGGCTAGGCCAAACACTAGCACCACTCACAACCTCGCTAGTTGAGGTGTTGAGCTCTCGTGCTCCTCCTTCACGTATCCACGAGATGCGAGAGGTAAATGTTGTGTGGACTCTACCAAAGCGACACACACACACCACTTGTCAACCCCACTATACTCTGCTCACGAGTTGTGTCACCGCCGCCTGTCGCACGAGACCTCGGCTCTCGGCTTTTTGCGGCCTTAGCGATCAGGGGCAACTTCTTCATCCTGCGAAACCCCGAGCCATGATAAGTCCATAGTGGGTTGACTCTTTCCCAATGTGACACGTGTCCACCACCGGTCACCCGCTTCCTAGGCTAAATACTAACACTACTCGCATCTCGCGACTTCGCGAGTTGGAGTGTTGAGCCCTCATGCTCTTCCTTCACAAGTTCCCGAGATACGATAAGTCAACAATAGGTTGACTCCTTCCTAGGCGACATGTGTCCATCACCTGTCACCCGTTCCCACCTTTCTCTGGGCGCTTGTTGTTACGCCACCTGTCAATCACGTGGTCCCCACTTAAGGATGGGTCACATGTTTGCACGAGCCCTCGGCGCTCGACACTTCACGACTTCTACAATCGAAAGGAAACTCCCTCAAGTTTTGAACCTCCGATAGGCAATAACCACGAAAGTTCTCATCCAACGGTTCTCCCGTGCCTTGGATCCAACGGTCATGATCACGTCGTGATCTTGCGAATCGTGAGTTCATGCAGCCCTACCCTTGACCACACCAAGTCACGAGTCAACGAAATGATACTCTCTTGCCTATACAAAGGCTAAGATTGACGGTCATTAGGGCTCTGTTAGATCCTTGGATCTACGGTTCTGGGTCCCATCGCTACTTGCGAAGGCTGAAAGGGGCGAGGTGTTAACGCCTGCACTCCTTCTCTAGATCCATCGGTCTTGAAAGATCTGGGGTATTCCTGAAAGGATTCCGACCGTTTGTCTACCAAATGATAGGGTATTCTCTCTTTCTATAATTGGGCTCACTATCCCTTCTGAGCTTGAATAAAAAAATTCAACTTCTCGGGGCTTCGAACTCCCACGACTCTGAGACCTTAGAGAGCTATCCTTCCTTGCATAAGGTTTCCAGACCCAGATTGCATGAACCTTTAGATAGTTCTTGGGAAATTGTCCCTAATATCAGTCGAGTCTCTGGGTAAAGGTTCGACACGGTTCCAAGGTTTATGGGGTAATCCCCAGAGAAGATTACTCTCGAGGGGCTTTCCCGGAACATTATGAGAGTCGAGCAAACAAGAAATTTCTTGGTGGAGCGAACTCATGCCCCAAACTTAATCATTTGTACAGAAACCAACAATAAAATATAAGCATACACATGCATCCATTATTTCCAGTTTAAAACACCAGGCAATCATTCCACACAGAGATTATTATGTGCATATAAACATACGCATGTATTCACGATATTCAACTTGAAATACAAGGTATAAAACACTTATCAAATATACCAGGCGTGATGCAATTGCTGAGAGGGGTGCTTGTTTCCACCCAACCGTAGGCTCAGTGACTCCAAATGGATTTACCACTAGCTACCCCCGAGCTAGAACACGATGCTTTGAGGTTCAGTCTCCTACTTCCAGCTCAATAGAAATCAAGGACGAAGGTTACTCTCCTTCTCCTGATACAGGAAAACAATCCAGGATGAAGGTTACTCTCCTTCTCCTGGTATTCAAAACTCCCTACGTTTCCAGGGTTTCTCCATTTCTCTTCCATGATCCCCTGTTGCGTGCGCTTCTCTCCTTCTCCTTACCACATTTCCTCTCTTGCCAATTTCTATCTGCAAGGTTGCGTGTGGCACGAATTCCACCATCCATGGTCAGGTCTGAGGGTTGTTACATATGGGGAGGTTCACCCCCATCCCCTCATTAACTCTTGAGGAGCCTCCCCACCTACCAATTTGACAGGAAATCCATTCCATGATCAGAGAGCTGCTTTGGTTTGTGAGCAAGTGTAAACCAGTACGGTACTGGCTCGGTGGAAGTTAACGCAACCATTCCAAGTCCCTTCCAACACCTCTCATTAGCCATCGTGGTATCTTTTAGCACATCCCTCTCTCAGCAGTCATGCAACACATATTCATTATATAATTTACATTCATTGAACTTTTATGCAAAGGTCCGTCAAATCAAACATTCACATCTTTGAGTTTTCCATAGTTCTTGGCCAACATAGTTATTTTTACAAACTGGGGGAAAAAGGGTGTTACACACAGTAAAAAATTTCTAGGGCTCGCCACAAACAACATGTGTATTCCTCAGATATACCTTTCCAACAGGCTATCATGCGCCTAAAACGAATATCGTATGCAAAATTTACGACCCCAGGAAGTTGATGTATTAACTTACCCAAATGGGGCCCACATGACTTTTGGCGCTTCATCTCCTAGGGTTAGGGTTTTGGATGTCTAGGGTTTTTGACATTCCTGTTTATTGTAAAAAGGCCTTGAGAGCCTCATTGTAATCATGTTCTTGTGAATGAGCGCAACAGTCACATCTCTTCTCAGAGATAAGCCGCCACCATTCTAGCAAGCTTGTTTTCCGCTGCATTTTACAGTTTCAACTTATTTCCTTATTGAATAGAAACTAGTTTTACAGTATATTTGTTATTATGTGTTAGACATATTTTGATAATAATCTGTATTCATTTCGTTCTGCTCATAAAATCCAAATCATGTATCTTATCAGCCGCATATCACACACAAATTTAACCATTTGACTGATACCACTTCTCTAAATGAATATAACAACATATATTAAACATGAATGAAACTATTCAAGACAAAAGAAAACTCACAGTATTCATATAAATCATTTACATAATGAAATAATCATAAATAACACAACATAAACACTTATCTGTTAACAATTATCCAATTGGTTGCATATGAACGATGAACCTCCCAGCCATAGGAATTGCTGATCATTTTATCTCATTAGAAAGAAACCCTTGAGCCGAGGCTATGATTCCACAAGGATATCTGGCCCACTAGCTATACACTCTCCACACATAACAACCCCAAACCCAAGTTCTATTCTCACAACAGTTCCAAACCTCCATATCTCTCTTTTCTCCACAACCTCCACTACCCAAGGAATGTACCCCCTTCACTGTTCACAGTCCCTCGAGCTATACCATTTGTTTATTAGGGCCCCTAGTGTGTTTGGTTGGCCAGGAATTTCTCATATGGTAACTCTAGGAACTCTCGGTTGCTTCATGATTTATCACAGTAGCTTTCACAAGGCTCTGAGTCATTTCTTCCACAGAAAAGCGTACCACAAGCTCATAACCCAATTTATAGGCACACAAGCCTCTCTCTCAGCATAAAATCACAGACAAACAATGGTTTCCTTCAAGTATACCATGGTTTTCCCTCTTCCTAGTCCTCTACTCTCCCTTTGTTGCCCAAAATATGCATGTAAAAACTGTTCTTTCCGCAAAAATGTGATTGTCCAAAAAATGCTCCCTTAGCCATGCAGATTTCCTCCCTTTGCTTGCTTGCTTGACTTGACTTACACTCTTCTTAGGGATGATTTTATCTCATACCATACTCTCCAATAACTATGGGATGTGACTACTCACACCCACCCTCTTACATGAGTTAAATGATTGTATTCTCATACACTCAATCAACAAATAAAAGGTTATACACAATGATAATAATTCAGGAATGTGGGTTGGATTAATACTCATGAGTAATTCCCCCTTGGAACCCTCTCTCTTGTGGAATCATAGCCCCTCCTCATCTCTTTCATATCGCAACTAGTGATTATTAATTTATTAATTATTTCAATGTTCATAATATGCAATTAGGCCTCTAGCCACATTAAATCAATATGGGCCCTTGTCCCAACACATTGGCTCACCAACCTAATTCACATTGATAAAATTACATTATAATTATTCAGGATTATAAATGGGTATGCTACACATGCTATGTGCCTCACTATACATTCTTATCGAATCAAACATTGTAATGCGTGTTAACAAGTTTACATTAGATATCATTCATGAAATGCTATGAAGTGCCCATGTGTTTTCCAAGAAGGTGTTCCCTGTAATTACACACACACACACCACCCACTCTCCCTGGGGTATTGTGTTTCCAATTCTTTCATAAGATTTATCTCCCATGTGTATATGATAATATTTAGAAAATCTATTTTATTCCTATGTGGTTGATCTGAAAATAGGGGGCTAACTTGTTTTGCTATGCAAGCACCCTTTACTCCATTAAAATAAACTTTTCAGGACCTTGCTCAATGTCTTAGTTATGCAAGATAAATTATGTGCCAAGTTTATGCATCTTCTTGTGTTTATGCGTGAGGTTTTTAAAAGGTTAAATATGTTGTTTACATAAATAAAACAGCAAAAATAACTTGCAGCAAATAATAACCAGCAANACACACACCACCCACTCTCCCTGGGGTATTGTGTTTCCAATTCTTTCATAAGATTTATCTCCCATGTGTATATGATAATATTTAGAAAATCTATTTTATTCCTATGTGGTTGATCGAAAAATAGGGGGCTAACTTGTTTTGCTATGCAAGCACCCTCTACTCCATTAAAATAAACTTTTCAGGACCTTGCTCAATGTCTTAGTTATGCAAGATAAATTATGTGCCAAGTTTATGCATCTTCTTGTGTTTATGTTTGAGGTTTTTAAAAGGTTAAATATGTTGTTTACATAAATAAAACAACAAAAATAACTTGCAGCAAATAATAACCAACAAACACTCACAACAAGAACAAGATGATAAAGGAGTTCACCCCCAACTGGGCTACATCTCCTTGAACCTCCATCAATGGACTAGGCTCTCTGGGATTAGTTTGTCAAAGATTCTTTTACAAGGTGCTTCTCAACTCCAATGGATTTACTGACTGTACCATTGGGTTCAAAATACATAAAAACCCCAAAAATGACTAATAGAACTCTGAAAACGGATCATGGCTCATCCGAGCATGACCTCTTCTACATGTGGCCTCAAGCTTCCCTGAGCTTACTTGTGGAAAAAACACTTGTAAAATTCCTCAAATGTCTCTGAAACCTATCCCAATTTGTTCAAAGCATAACAATTAGCCAAAAACGACTATTCAGTCATAGAAAACAGACTTGGGCTCATCTGAGCATGAACTCCATCAATGAGGGCCCTAAGCTCCCTGGAGCTCTTTGCAACTTCAATGGTGAAAAACCTACAAAAGAAGTCTCCAAATGCCTTTAAAAACCGTTCCAATGGATTTAGAATGTCCAAAACCCCCTAGCTAATATTTTTCGACACCTCATTTGGCCAAAAAATGAAGAAGATAGGCCTCCTGCCATTTTCCTCCTTCAAGCTTGTTGTCTCTGGTTCGCCAAAACACACCTCTGTGCGTCCAACCTAGCCTCTGCGTTCATTTTCGTGCTAAAACACAGCACCATGCACAAATCCGCAAAACACGTGAAATTGTCGAATGGTTAGTGGAATCAAGCCCCCTAACTGCATAGGTGTTGGGCGCATGGGGCCATGTGGCCACATCTCCCACGCACAAAAAAAGGCTCATTTCCCACGTGTATGAGCAAGTGACAAGTGGCAGACGGTTGGTTTAACCGTTTAAAAAATATGTGCACCAAAATTGTGGGTAGGTCATATGGACTCCCGCGCAAAGTGGCAAGGTCATATAATAGTGGTTGAAACCGGGGGCTGGGGCTAAGCCCCAGCCCGGACGCGCCCCAATTACAACATTAACCAACTTTAAATATATGTGTTTACATATAGATAAAAAGCAAAAAAGGGTGGCGCACCAGTTGGGAGGCCTTTGCCAAAACGTTTTCCAATGGGGGAGGTCTGGGGTTCCATCCCCACGGACTCCATAAATTTTTAACCAAACAACCAAATTACGGTGCCACGTGGCAGCCCACGCCTGGGCCACGTGGAACCAAACCATTTGACAAAAAGATGCCACATCTCTCAACATGATTCATCCACACCTACCAATAAATGATTGCCATGTCATCAACTACCACCTCAGCGTACGGTCATGCCACGTCAGCTGTACGGACTGTACAGTCAACATTATTTTTTTTGCCTGTTTGGAAATTCGAATAGATCGCGATATCTCACTCATTCGATGTCCGTTTGACTCCGTTCGAAGTGTGTTGGGTTCGTGACGATGAGGGCTACGCACTTGTTCGTTTTGAGGCAATTCCAAACACTTTCTTTTTGGGGGCTAAATTTTGACCCCTGGTCCAGATTCTGATCACACCTTCCCACTGAAAGGATTTTGGACCCAAAAAAGATGATGATTATCTACCTGAGCTTCAATACTCTTCTGCTTCCAAGTTCTATAAACTGATTCTACTTGAAAAGTCTTTTTGACAATCCCCTGAATACCTTGACATGCCTTGCACTGCANCATTGGGTTCAAAATACATAAAAACCCCAAAAATGACTAATAGAACTCTGAAAACGGATCATGGCTCATCCGAGCATGACCTCTTCTACATGTGGCCTTAAGCTTCCCTGAGCTTACTTGTGGAAAAAACACCTGTAAAAGTCCTCAAATGTCTCTGAAACCTATCCCAATTTTTTCAGAGCATAAAAATTAGCCAAAAATGACTATTCAGTCACAGAAAACAGACTTGGGCTCATCTGAGCATGAACTCCATCAATGGGGGCCCTAAGCTCCCTGAAGCTCTTTGCAACTTCAATGGTGAAAAACCTACAAAATAAGTCTTCAAATGCCTTTAAAAACTGTTCCAATGGATTTAGAACATCCAAAAACCCCTAGCTGAGATTTTTCGACACCTCATTTGGCCAAAAAATGAAGAAGATAGGCCTCCTTCCATTTTCCTCCTTCAAGCTTGTTGTCTCTAGTTCGCCAAAACACACCTCTGTGCGTCCAACCTAGCCTCTGTGTTCATTTTCATGCTAAAACACAACACCACGCACAAATACACAAAACACATGAAACTGTCGTATGGTTAGTGGAATCAAGCCCCCTAACTGCATAGGTGTTGGGCGCATGGGGCCATGTGGCCACGTCTCCCACGCACAAAAAAAGGCTCATTTCCCACGTGTATGAGCAAGTGAAAAGTGGCAGACAGTTGGTTTAAACGTTTAAAAAATATGTGCACCAAAATTGTGGGTAGGTCATATGGACTCCCGCGTAAAGTGGCAAGGTCATATAATAGTGGTTGAAACCGGGGGCTGGGGCTAAGCCCCAGCCCGGACGCGCCCCAATTACAACATTAACCAACTTTAAATATATGTGTTTACATATAGATAAAAAGCAAAAAAGGGTGGCGCACCAGTTGGGAGGCCTTTGCCAAAACGTTTTCCAATGGGGGAGGTCTGGGGTTCCATCCCCACGGACTCCATAAATTTTTAACCAAACAACCAAATTACGGTGCCACGTGGCAGCCCACGCCTGGGCCACGTGGAACCAAACCATTTGACAAAAAGATGCCACATCTCTCAACATGATTCATCCACACCTACCAATAAATGATTGCCATGTCATCAACTACCACCTCAGCGTACGGTCATGCCACGTCAGCTGTACGGACTGTACAGTCAACATTATTTTTTTTGCCTGTTTGGAAATTCGAATAGATCGCGATATCTCACTCATTCGATGTCCGTTTGACTCCGTTCGAAGTGTGTTGGGTTCGTGACGATGAGGGCTACGCACTTGTTCGTTTTGAGGCAATTCCAAACACTTTCTTTTTGGGGGCTAAATTTTGACCCCTGGTCCAGATTCTGATCACACCTTCCCACTGAAAGGATTTTGGACCCAAAAAAGATGATGATTATCTACCTGAGCTTCAATACTCTTCTGCTTCCAAGTTCTATAAACTGATTCTACTTGAAAAGTCTTTTTGACAATCCCCTGAATACCTTGACATGCCTTGCACTGCAACTGGCTATGTCCCTCAACCACTGTCCTCTGGCTGCTGCTGACCCACTATTCTCTTTGTGCTTGGAAGACTTCCARMCTTCCCACTGAGAATCAAGTCCCTCTTGTGAACTCTTTGGCGTCAAAACAATATGCTCTACAATGGCTACAAAAACTTTCCTGCGACATCTTGTCACAAACCAAGAAAACCATCAATCTTGAAAACAAATTTATACAAGACTGAAAATGATGCCAACAAAGTCTTTTTGCATTTCAAGAAAACGGTCGCATCTTGTACTTCATCAAATCACATGGAGTTTTCCTACATCTTGGTGTACTCAAAATTGACTTACAAACCAACAAACACCATCGACTAAACATAAGTCGAAAAACATGATCAACACACATAGTCGTCAAGACAACATCAACACAAGTCGAGACTCATTTGAAACATATTGACCTTCCCAAAATGACAAGTGGACATTCATGATACACAATCATGTTACAATCATGAGTCATTCAGGATGAACTATCACTAGGTTCACTGTTTACACATACACAAAAACACATGCATGTGCATGACTCTTCAACTCTCCTTCAAGTACAAACATAAGTACATGAACCCAAAAATATGTGGGTACATAAGAGCTGAATATGAAAAAGATATATGGCTGTAACAAGTGAGCATCATACCCCTCTTTTACATCCTCCTAGCGAAGTTGTGCGACAACAAGAATGCCTTCAAATGAATTGCATTCACATGCAAACTTGAATTATACAAGTTGTGATAAATCGCTGCAACTTGTCATACTTTCAACATAAATGCATACATAAGGCTGAAATATGCATCTACAAACAAAGAAATGCAAGCCTTACTTGCTCAAGAAATCTAACCATTTCTTACCAAGCCAATTCAATGGTGACTTTTTTGGTTGAAAATCGTCTTCTTGTGAATCATCTTGACTCACATCGATGATGGAATCTCCTCTTCCATTCTTGCTAGACTCTTTATCCATCTGCTTCTTGTGTTGTGGATGAGTGGTTGGATGCAATGTCCAACATTGGTCAATGAGATGACCCTGCTTCTGGCAATGAGTGCAAATCTTTTGCATCCTCTTTTCAAATTGTCTTTTCTTGGAAAGTTTCCTGAAAGTGGTCAATCTTTTCCAACATTTTGAAACATGATGGTTATATAAACCACAATATGTGTATGGACTTTTTCTTCCATTTTTACATGCAAATTTACCATGTTTAACATAATCAAAAGCAACTGAATTATAGGCAGAAATATACCTTGAACATTCACCTTTATCGCCTCTTTGAGGAGGTGAATTTGAAGAGTTACAAGCTCTCCTTTGAAGACCAACAACAATGTTCATGTCCTCATGCTTGTCACAACTCTCTTGTTTCATACATTTGCATTCATCTTGAACACAAGCTTTGCATGCTTGAAGAATTGAACTTGCAACAAAAGTTGTTCTTGGAACTTTTTCTCTTGTCTCCTCAACTTTGAAATTTTCTCCATCTTTCTGTTCATATCCAAGACCACAATACTTGGGCCTCTCCTCAACAACAATAGGCTCAACAATGCCTTGTGCATGCTTGCCTAACCCTCTACCTTTATAGCCCATTTTTAACAATAACTTGGACCCTATTCCTCTTGTGTGATTTTCAAAAACACCAAAGCATTCATCTTGAGAGGAATTTGAAGATAAACTAACATTAC
>JZKD02S2422300.1:380594-390980 GCA_000966675.3 Picea glauca
TAAATAATAACCATCAAACACTCACAACAAGAACAAGATGATAAAGGAGTTCACCCCCAACTGGGCTACATCTCCTTGAACCTCCATCAATGGACTAGGCTTTCTGGGATTAGTTTGTCAAATATTCTTTTACAAGCTGCTTCTCAACTCCAATGGATTTATTGACTGTACCATTGGGTTCAAAATACATAAAAACCCCAAAAATGACTAATAGAACTTTGAAAACGGATCATGGCTCATCCGGGCATGACCTCTTTTACATGTGGCCTTAAGCTTCCCTGAGCTTCCTTGTGGAAAAAACACCTGTAAAAGTCCTCAAATGCCTCTGAAACCTATCCCAATGTGTTCAGAGCATAAAAATTAGCCAAAAATGACTATTCAGTCACAGAAAAAAGACTTGGTCTCATCTGAGCATGACCTCCATCAATGGGGGCCTTAAGCTCCCTGGAGCTCTTTGCAACTTCAATGGTGAAAAACCTGCAAAATAAGTCTTCAAATGCCTTTGAAAACTATGCTAATGGATTCAAAACGTCCAAAAACCCCTAGTTGGGCTTTTTCGACACCTCATTTGGCCAAAAAATGAAGAAGATAGGCCTCCTGCCATTTTCCTCCTTCAAGCTTGTTGTCTCTGGTTCACCAAAACGCACCTCTGTGCGTCCAACCTAGCCTCTGCGCTCATTTTCGTGATAAAACCTAGCACCACGTACAAATCCTCAAAACACGTGAAACTGTCGAACGATTAGCGGAATTAAGTCCCCTAACCGCATAGGCATTGGGCACATGGGGCCATGTGGCCATGTCTCCCGCGCACAAAAAAGGGCTCATTTCCCACACGTATGAGCAAGTGACAAGTGGCGGATGGTTGGTTTAACCATTTAAAAAATATGCACGCCAAAATTGTGGGCAGGTCGTATGGACTCTCGCGCAAAGTGGCAAGGTCATATGGTAGTGGTTGAAACCGGGGGCTGGGGCTAAGCCCCAGCCTGGACGCGCCCCGATTGCAACATTAACCAACTTTAAATATATGTGTTTACATATAGATAAAAAGAAACAATGGGTGGCACGCTGGTTGGGAGGCCTTTGCAAAAACATTTGCCAATGGGGGAGGTCCTAGGTTCCATCCCCACGGAATCCATAAATTTTTAACCAAACAACCAAATTACGGTGCCACGTGGCAGCCCACGCCTGGGCCACGTGGCACTAAACCATTTGACAAAAAGACACCATGTGTCTCAACATGATTCATCCACACTTGCCAATAAATGATTGCCATATCATCAACTTCCACCTCAGCATACGATCATGCCACGTCAGCTGTACGACCTTTGTGACGTCAGTTGTACAGACTGTACAGACTGTACAGTCAGCATTATTTTTTTTTGTCTGTTTGGCAATTCGAACAGATCACGATATCTCACTCATCCGATGTCCGTTTGACTCCGTTCGAAGTGCGTTGGGTTCGTGACAATGAGGGATACACACCCGTTTGTTTTGAGGCGATTCTGAACACTTTCATTTTTGGGCTAAATTTTGACCCCTTGTCCAGATTCTGATCAGTGGTGGAGTTTATGTAATTGTTATTTTAAATTATGGGAACTAGGGCTTCAAAAAGAGCCATGCGCTCTTCCCTGTTGAGGGTTGTACACTACCTTATTTAGTTGCAATAGTTGTAATACTCTTCTATATTAGGGAAGGGAACACTTGTTTCCTTATGATAAGAGGAAGGGTGCAAAAAAAAGAATCTTGCAGCATAACACTTTCTTCACTTTCCTTCCCTCATAATTCACTTTCTCCAAAGCATACAATTCAACCATTGTCAATTCTCCATGTAAAAATTTCATTAAAGACAATGTAAATAATGAAGCTTACAATTCAATCATTCTCCACTATTTTCAAGCCTCTACGTAAAAAATTCATTAAAATCATAGTCAACGATAGGGTTCAAACTTTCATGGGAGAAACCCAATAAATTGCAAGTCTATCTTCTTAACCAGTGGAACATATTGACATTTATGCTTAAAAGGGAAAACAACTGAATTTGAGTGAATTTATATCGATTGGTCTTTGTACTCTTGTTTCTCCTCTCCTTGTTTTTGTTATTATTTAATAATATATCTAAGTATATGTCTGATTTGTCACTTTATGTAATGTGCAACTAAGGGATGGAATCTAATGCCATTTGGAGATATCAATGATAACACATATGGTTATGCTTATAAGGATGGAATCTAATGCAAATATGAGTGAAGGGTGGTTCTGCAACAAAGATTAAAAGGAGGTGTAACAGAGATTGAAAAGAAAATGGCAACAGAYGTGCGAATGGTGGTTYTGCAAATACACRAAGAAGAGKAAGAAGATGGAATTGTAAACAACATTTAAGGTTGCAAAGTCAAYATGGAAATTAAACTTTTCGTCGACTCAGTTGTGCGGAAAGTGATTTTTGAACTTCGAAGTGGAGAGAGTCAGCGTGAAGGAAACGACATTGAGGTTTTCCCTGTCGATCGCTGATTAAATTCCACGYGCCTTCTCACATMCGAAAGTCATATGGTTGAACTRTGCTTGGAGATAAGGTATATCCCTGTAGTATCGTTCAACCTAGTCAAGACAATTTTCACAGTGTACAGGTGCTATGACAGGTAGATGTTGAGTCTGTTTGGTAGAGGGCCCTTTGTTCTATCATGTAGCTTGCTTTAAATTGTGGCGTATACCAGCGAAGCCTTTTTGATTTTTTAGGAACGTAGGTAGCTCATAAACAAAATCATATTGTATAGCTTCAATATCGGTATCATTTCCAAGGAAATGGTCATCTACATCCTCTTGTGCAAGAAATTTATCGATTTCATCCTCGGACAGGTGATCATCGACCTCGATCACTTGGATCGAGCTCAGATGATCTCGCTAGAGATTTCTCACACTTCTGGATATAAGCCTACCTAGTCTCTTGTTTGTGAAATTTAAATCTGAATTACTCGGTTCCTTATGCTTACGATTTTTCTTGACAGTTGATTTGTTTAGAACATCATGAGTCGGCTCATTAATAGGAATAGGAGGGTTTATGTCCTTTAACACATCTAAAACCTCCTCCAATGATTTCCTGAGCATGAAATTACATCGTGGCCTTTAACCCAATGGGTCTTGAATAGAAACAAAGTTTCGTTCTGTGGTCACATGGTCTTCATGTGGATCAACACTTAGGTTTTCGGTGGTAGGGTTAGATCTATAGGGGCTGGAGATTTCATTGAAATGGAGAGGTGACTCTACTGCATTCTCGAGTAGGGTGAAATTGTTTCTACACAATAAATCTTCCCAAGTATCCGTAGTCTTGGATAGATGCGACAACAAAAGAATTTGAATAAGACCATGCTGGAAAATACTTGACAATGGGTTTAACCTCTGTCTTTGATAAAGATTAGACATTTTATGCAGACTCATAAAAATATAGAACGACATATTTAACTTGAACCCTAGAAAAATCATCAACATGCGGATGTGATACAAGAAAATTAATCCATATCTACCCTCACAAGTTATGAATTTCTTAATAATTAGAAGCAGGTTGTGCCATTGGGGTTTGATGAGAGTAATAGGTGTACCTTTTGGGTAGCACTTTGATTTCTTAGAGACCATGAGAAAATTCCAGGGCACGCCCTCGATTTTGGCATTTTTGAACCATTGTTCTCCCTCTTGGGAGAGTCCTGTAGCTTGTGTTATAGAATCCTCGGTCACTTCGAGTTGTAGATCCCCAATATTGGCCTTGGAGCCATCAAATGACTGAGCGAATGCCTGTGCAAATGCTAGGTTATAACCCTCAAACCGCCTGATAAAAATGTCCCAGCCATGTGCCACAATATCGCCTACGACATCATCCTGAGCGAGGAGGGATTGTGAATTATTGGGTTCAATTCTTACCACGAGAGCCATGGGTACTATCACATAGACACAACAAGGGTGACAAGAGGTAGGTTTCGCTTTGCAACACACAAGCAATAGGAAGAGGTCTGTAAAATTGGGAGAGGCCCGATACCTGAGGACTCGGGCGACTATCATACTTGGCAATTTGAGCTTTGGGTGGATAAGAACCAGAGGATGCATAGGATAGTAAACCATTATGCGCAATGAACACTAAACCCAAACCATCACCACTTACCTACTCAAATAATGAATGCGAGTCTGAATTACGTAGGACAACAGGATGATGTGGAATTATGAGTGAGTCGGTTCTGTACCATGGTGATCTGAATGTGATGTGACTGGTAAGAGTAGAATGTACGTTTAGAAATTAACCAAAGGTTCCGCGCAATTAAGCATATACCAAATATGAAAAACCATATAAGCAACTATAGATATGACTAAGTCATATTTCCTGAAGTGAATCAATCAAGTTTTATGGTAATTGATCAACAAATAGACTTACTAACTTGAAGGTTTATAAAAATATAGATGCCCTTTAGGTGTAATCTCATTTACAAATGAAAAAAATAAACCAAAATTTTGTTTTAATTTCATGCTTTCAGTCATGAAATTAAACAAAACAAATGATAGATTAAAACAATTTTTTTTTATGCTCAGCTAACCCAATGAATCTCCTCAAGGCCAAAAAACAGAAACGTTTTTAAGAATGAGGAGGAGGCAGATACATAAAATTTGTATCCCTTGGTGATGACTTTTTATTATGATAAAATTTTACAGGAATTGTTGGCTGCCAACAATAGGTTGTGGGGTGATTGTCCTTTTTTTTTTGTATTCCCATCCCTCTTATGTGTGGCTTGTTTTCCAAATGCACCTATCTTGCAACAAATTCTACATCTATTTAGTGTTCTTTCTTCTATTCAATGTTCTTTCTTCTTATCTTGATGTGGGATCCTTGATTTTGAATTTTCATTTTCTTTGGATGCTTTGTTAGAKTTGAAGTTATTTACTGGATTTGGAAGAAGCACAATGATTATGTGTTTAATTCAATTGTCTCATCAAGAGAATTTTTTATGGTATGAGAACAAACCAATTTGTGCCAGCCTATTTGYGTAGATCATGGCACAAGTGTGGAAGTTAAGGATGGAGATGAAGCATATCCAAGAACTTCTATATATATTTCAAGCATGGCCCACTTGCACTATGAACAAAGAATTGCWTGGCCCCTCTCAACCCCTATCACCAGGTTCACACATAGGTGATAGTATGCCCCATTTGTTGTCTACTAGTGATCCRAATATTAGGGAGGGTTATTGTTTAATGAAAACACCCTACACCTTATAWTTTGGGATCAAGAGAAATCATGTCATTGCCAAGTTGGTTATGAGTTAGCCACCTAAAACCCATGTTCATAGGAAATCAATGAATTGTAAACATGTTCCAACTATAAAAATGATTAGGTTACTTTTTTTCTTTAGCATGGGTCAAATGATGGGGACCATCAATTTGTAAGGGTGGGAGGGACCAAATGTTAGAGAGGCTTATAATCCAAGGTTTGGTTGTACAAGTCATGAAGTCTTTTTTTTTTAATGTAAAAGGGAAAATCATGAACATGTAATTGATGGAGTCAAGCTGAATCAAATTTGAATTCGTCAACAAGTCACCATTATAAAAAAATAGTAGGAAAAGAGTTTAAGGTTGGGAAGGGCAAGTCCTAAAATTATATTCATTATATGTAAAAGTTCATCTTAAGATAAACCTCTCTCTCTCTCTCTCTCTCTTGCGTACACACACACACATTTTGGGGGCTTATTTTATTTAGAACTTATTGTGTATTACCTTTAATGGTTTTCATCCATGTTCCTTACACCTATAAAGTAGTTTCTTAGTAAATTTCATGGTGGATTTGTAGGTTAATATGCCCTTCCCTCAAAATTCAATATTTTTGGATCACATCCCCTAATATCTAAATTAGGTATACCAATGAGTGAGAGGTGAGAGCATGGGAGGAGTTGCCTCAAAACCCTACTTTGCAATTGTGAACAATCCCCAATTCTAGCCCTCACAATTTCAAAAGGAATGAAGTGCCCCCAACCTTCCTCCAATAGACATGAACATATTATACAATTGACAAACACTAATCCCACAATGACTATATGGGGCCCCTCCTTGGATGATGATAACCAACCTCCTCCTAACATTTCCATGATTACTTATTTTGTTTATAGTTAATATTTCATTTTTTGTTTTAATGCGTTGGTTATATTTTGACTATGAGCTTTTAACACACATAAATATAAATGAATTTTCTAGTATAAACAAATCCACACTTTTGAATTTTAAATTGACTTTCGTTTATACTTATGGTCACTACATTGTAAAATAAATTTAGTTAAAATGAATTATGGGAAAAAATTTATTATTTTATTTAAGTTAATTTGAAACAATACTCTTTTAGACATTAATATATATGTAATTTCTTGATAAATAATAATAATAATAATTTATTTAAACTAATTGGAAACAATATATTATTTTGAACATTTATAAACATGTAATCAGGTTTTGTAATTCCTCGCGAACACCAATCTTGACAAAAACACACCCTAGGATAATAATAATAATAAATCGTTAAGGACAAATATAAGTGATTTACATTTACCAATCGGATAAATGTAACTCAAACCATGGCCATCGGATAAATGTGGAGCCCAAACCATGCACGAGCTATATATCGATGATATTTTCAATGGTTAGCATGGGCTTGCTGCTAACAAGCTCTTTTAATTTAGTTTTATAGGTGGAGAGTTGAAATGTTAAAAACTTTGTTGTCTTATTGTTAGATAGGGGTTGATTTGTTCGAGGATTGCTTCTTTGTTTCCATTTGGAGTTCATGAGAATCTTTATTTATTAGGTTGCAATTTTCTTTCGTTTAATATTGATTTATGTGTTTAATAGGATATTTTTTTGAGTCTGCTAAATTATATATATATATATATATATATATATATATATATATAATGGTTAGTTTAATTTGTTGAATTATATGTTAAAGACATATTGTTATGGAAGGTTGTAAGTTTAAATTTAATCAAGTCCCTCGAGGTTATTAGTCACTCTTGCAACTACCAGTTGGAATTGTCTTCTATCTGTATTTTTCGAGAAACAAGAAGGCATATCGTGAAGCTCCTCCTCCTCCTCTTTCTCTCTCTCTCTCTCAGACACACACACACCAGTGGGCTATCTCAAGTGGTTAAATGATTTGAGCTTCGTGTAGGAAATCTCGGGCTTGATCAATTCATTGTGCATGTTGTAACATACCTAGAGCCCAACTGAGCAACATCACATGCATAATACACATTAAAATTGGAGATTTTCTACTTAATTAAATTGTTGTACCTTATCAATCATAGATCACCCACATATTTGACCATTTCAATGATACCACTTCTCTAGATCCATCTAAAAAAATATATTAAACAGGAATGTCAGTATTCAAGACAACAAAAAACACACTACATTCATATAAATCATTTACACAACGAAATAATCATAAATAACACTACAAAAACACTTAATTGTTAATAATTATCTAATTGGCTACATACAAATGATGACTCTCCTAGCCATATGCAATGCTGATCATTTTCTCTCATCAACAAACCACCTATGAGTTGAGGCTATGAGTCCACAAGGAGATCTGACCCACTAGCTATCCACTCTCCACACATAGTATCCCCAAACCCAGGTTCTATTCTCACAACAGTTCCAAATCTCTATCTCTCTCTTTTCCCCACAACCTGAACTACCCAAGGAATGCACCTCCTTCACTACTCATAGTCCATCAGGATATACCATTTGTTTATTAGGGCCCCTAGTGTGTTCGGTTGGCCAGGAATTGCTCAGTTGGGAACTCTAGGAACTCTCAGTTGCTTCATGATTTCTCACGACAACTTTTACAAGGTTATGAGTCATTTCTTCCACAAAAAACCGCACCACAGGCTCACAACCCAATTTATAGGCACACAGGCCTCTCTCTCAGCATAAAATCATAGCCAAACAATGGTTTCCTTCGAGTATACCATGGTTGATCCTCTTCCCAATCCTCTGATCTCCCTTTGCTACCCAAAATCTGCATGTAAAAACTATTCTTCATGAAAAAATGTGACTATCCAAGAACTTTCCCCTTGGCCTTCTGAATTTCCTCCCTTTTTTTGCTTGCTTGGCTTGACTTACACTCTTCTCAAGAATGATTTTACCTCATCCCATAATCTCCAATAAATATGGGATGTGACCACTCACACCCACCCTCTCACATGAGTTAAATGATTGGCTTCTCATACACTCAATCAACAAATAGAAGGTTATACACAATGATAATAATTTAGGAATGTGGGTTGGATTAATACCCATGAGTAATTTCCACTTGGGCCCCTCTCTCTTGTGGAATCATAGCCCCCCATCATTCTTCATTTCTTTCATATCGCAGCCAATAATTATTACTTTTATTAATTATTTCAATGTTCATAATATGCAATTCGGCCCCCGACCACATTAAATCAATATGGGCCCTTCGCCCAACACATCGGCTCACCAACCTAATTCACATTTATAAATTACATTATAATTCATGGGGATGTTATATCTCCTCCCCCTTATTTTTGCATTGTCCTCAGTGCACAACACCATACAAGTGTAATTTCATTTTACAATTCCGGCTCCCCAACCAATAATCAACATATAGGCTCTATGGCTCGAAATGACACAGGTATTCTAGCCTAAAAATATTACATTGGAAATTTGGCCCCAATACCACAGATACATAGGCACTCCCTCCCCAAAAAATCATAAATACATAGGCGCTCTGGCCCCAAAACATATATACAAAGGAACCTTGGCCCGAAACCTATACATAAGCCACTAGCAATCTCCTACAACTATCTTGATTTCCACCACTCTTCCTCTTGACCTGCCCAACCCAAGGAATGACGTCCCATTCACTTATCAGGTTTGACCCAAGGAATGTGCCCCTATCACTATCCTCAGTCCATCAGGTTGCACCATTCATTTATCAAGGTCTTTTGGCACATGTAACAAGGAATCTCACTATTGGGAACTCAAGGGAACTCACTGCTAGGAAAAATACCAGTAAAATAACCAACAAAAACCTCGTTGATGTAGTGAAACTCACACAAGAGTGCACTCTTCAGGCCTGACAACCTATTTCTTCAACAACACAATTCACACAGGAGTTCACTCTTCAGGCCTCACAACCGGGTTCTTCGACAGTGCAACTCACACAGGAGTTCACTTTTCAGGCTTGACAACTTGGTTATTCGATAGTGAAACTCACACATAAATTCTCTCTCTAGCCCTTACAACTTGGTTTTTCGATAGTGCAACTCACACATGACTTCACTCTTCATGCCTCACAACCTGGTTCTTAAACAGTGCAACCAACCCTCTAGGCTCAAACACCCCTTTCACTATTATACAGTTCCTCAAGTGATCCATCATTTACCAAGGTGTTCTCACGAAGAAGAATGCCATCTTATGGCTAGAATTCCACTAGCAATGCATAACCTTTGACAGACGAATGCCATCTTACTACTATAATTCCACTAGAAATGCATAACCTGTGATAATCATTTCATCTGCCATCATATGCAGTCCTTATGATACATCAAAATAAATTTTTCATTATAAAATTTCAAATATGTTTTATACAAGAAAACAAATTTTTTCAAACATGAATCCTCTACTCATAATTGCTTGGTTCTTGCAATAGCAGGCATTGATCTTCCTTATGGCTTACACCACTATCATATCCAAGACCATTCTTCCTGAAATTTTCTCAATTTCCATGCAACTAAACAAATTGTTACCATATCATAACAATTTCTAATTCTAAATTTCTCAAATTTGGTTATACGGGAAAATAAAAATTCCCACGCATGAGATTTATTCTCATTATGTTTGGATCTCGTAGTGGTATATATTAGTCTTCCTTATGGGATTACATTATTTCCATATCTAAGACCATTCTTCCTACAATTTTCTCATTTTTCTTGCAACCAAACAAGTTTTAAATGTCTCATGCACAAAATTTGCATCTAGTCCATGAAGTGATTTTCATAATTATATTAATCTAAAAACTCCATCATTTCCAACTATTATTCATATTAAAAATGGAATTCATCCATTAATCACATTATCTAGAATGAAACTATCATTCACAATATACGCATTATCAACTCACCAAGTGTTACAGAGAAATCCCCTTGCGAACAAGTGGATTATCTCTTGGACTCTAAACTCCTAAAAGCTAAGATAGAAAAGTGCTTAACAAGGACACTGACATCCTTTTAGATCTAATCAAGCTAATATACGAAAGAGACGAAGAAAGATACATACCTTATTAACGACATTTGTCCTTGCAAAATCCAAGCCGAGCTTCGATCATGAGCTCCCTAATGA
>JZKD02S2422312.1:0-11831 GCA_000966675.3 Picea glauca
TCATGAAGTCTTCATGGCTGCAACTGATCATCACATATCAAATGTGTCCATTGATCTTCTCTATCTGCAAACCAAGCTCTACATGTCTGGAACAACCTGTACTGAAGAAATATCTACATGAAAATAATCATAACCTTCTTCCTGTGTATCTCCCAACTGAGACTTGTGTGGGAACACTTCTTTCTCAATCGATCAATTTGTCATTTTGTACCTTTGTCGTCGAACCATTTTGAAACACTTCAAACTGCTCGAAAGATAAATATTTTATATGTAGAGTTGTTTCCTAGAATCCCCCTGTTCAATATTCATATTTACTGGGAGTCTCCAAGTGTTATTGGATAAATCCGTAAGTGCAGACACAAACCGATCTCCCTAGATCCACCTGGATCTAGAACAAAGCAAGACAGAACATGACTCTTTGCCTAGATTCTAACCATTGAATTAAATAAGAGGCAAGAACAAAGAACATACCTTATGATTGCTTTCTTTGGTCTTTGTTGCTCCCGCTTCACTCCAGTGCTCTTGTAAAGTCAAGACCAAAACAATACAAACCAACCGAAGTGAAGAAAGAACAATCTATTCAACAATCAATCTATGTATATGATCAAGGAGTTATACAATAAAGTGGAACTAACTTTATGGGAAAGGGACATATTACTATATCATATTAATGGAAAGTAAAGATTACAACCTGAGCCTTGATGTTGCAAACTTCCTTTCAATGGCCCTTGGCTCTGACACACACACTTGCTCACTTGCATGAAGAAGATCAACCACCTTTGATAAACTTGCTGGAGTTTCCTAGATGCTGTAGCTTTAGTCCTTCACACAATCTTTCACCAATTCTCCAATGAGACTTGCTTCTCCTTGTTTGCTTAACCTTTTCCATGAGAATTCACTCAATATATAAGAGAGAATGAATTAGTTACTTGGATAGGAATGATCCCAAAATATCAGGGAATCCAATACTAGGATAACCATTCAAATGCCATCTCATCCTTCTAGAAGATTCCCTTCTAGAAGCTTCGAGAATTCATATTTTTCCCTTCTTTAGAAAGAGTTCGCACCCTAGCAGTTCAACATAGTGCGAACTTCTCGCACCCTGGCTTAAGGCAGCCTGCGAGAATCATGCATTCTCGCAGGAAAATATACTAGCAGGCTGCGAATAGTCCTAAAAAATGTGATTTCTGGAAAGAGAAGAAAGTAACTTTTCTCAGGAGAAAGTTCTTATGAAGAGCCTGAGTACACCATCATCAATACATCATCATGATGACCAAAATCATGGGTAACAGAATGCTCCCCAAAGTATGAGGTTGGAACCAGTGATAGCCGATAGACTTTGTAAGCTGCATGTGTGTGTCGGGAACCAGGAGCACATCTAATCGGAAACCTGTGAACAAGCAAGCATCTGTAGAAAATCATATATATCAATTCTGAGGTAGGCATTCCCATACTCAGATCATAGACTGATGACATTAAAGACATGGGTCATGGCCACCAATTATACACTGTGGATCCATGCCATCAAAATATAGCATAGCCACCGGAATACACTGTGGAGCTATGTGAGAAATTTCAAATCAAGATGACATAGCCACGAGACATACACAGTGCATCTATGTGTCGCAAATTATACATACTCCATCGCAACCTAGATCATAAAAATGATATCCAGGGTCTTCAATCTCGTCGCCCAAAAGTATGAATCTAACCATGTGATTACATGTGTTGAAGTTGAACATGGTAGAAACCACTTGATTACCGGTCATTGATGAAACCGTTAACAAGTGTGAGGGAAATCACCATTGATGTCAATGACTCCCAAGGTACCATAGTACAACCCATCGAATGTGAATTAACGAGTTGATGTCGAACATCTGATGGAATCTTTCGATCAGGGGTCAATGATGTAAACCCACTGTTGAAAGCGAGGAAACCTGCCATTGAAGCATGCAAGTTCCAAGGTACCAAATAATTTCTAAGTCTTGATTCCAGATAATGAGATGAAGTCAACGGAACAAAACTCGTCACGGGAGGGCCTTGATGTATCCCCCATCAATGACACGAAATGAGTAACAGAGTTTGAAGGTGAAACAGAGCATTTTGCAAATTGAACTGTACACAGGGAAGGCCGACACGGAGAGAATGGATAACTGCGGATGGCCAACTCAATATACATTTCAGATGGACTTCTCTTGAACATATGAATGACACGACCAACGATTCGATAACATTGAATCAAAGATGACACAGGGAATGACCTTGTAGTAAATCGAATGAGAGACAAATGGATTTCCCAAACCGACTTCAAATGATGAATAGGGGTGTCATGTTCAAGAGCGACACTTACTGCCAATCAATATGAAAATGAAACATATCCCTTTCCCAAATTTTCCCCCACCATTTCTGGCGAGTACCTCTTTATTTTAATGCAAGCTTGAGGAGGATAACATATGCTTGTTGATATAAGCTCATCCTTCGGACGAGTCCCTCGGAGTATATTTAATGAACCCTAAGAAGGAGTGGTTCGGTCCCATCACGGGTCTGTCAATGTTTGTTTAACGAGTCCAAAGATAGTAAACTCGAAGGTTTTTCAAGATTATAGAATTTGGAAAAACACTTAAAAGAGAAATCTCTCATTTCTTTTTTCGTAAAATAGTCTGGACGAGACCAAAAAAGAGATAAATTATCGCCCACCAGACGCTTACTTCAAATACTTTATCGAGCGTGAAAATAGCAAGGTCGCTCGGTGATCTTTTCATGTTTAGAGAGTCTGAAAAGAGCTTAAAGAGGACTCCAGGGGGGTTCCTTTTTCGTATAACCTTGTTGAGCCCGAAAAAGTGATAAAAGTATTCTCGATCACGTTCTCATGTATTTACGAGCGCAAGAACGGACAAAAACGACGCTCGAGGTTTTATGTAAAAACCATAAAAAACAATCGAAACACATGATGTAAAAAGAAAAACTATGTCCATATCTCGATATTTGATCATCCAAGTCATCACACCTGCAAGAGTTTACACTCAACATAACATTAGGGATTAGGGTTTAATTGACAAATAATCATAAAAATCAAAATGATATAGTAAAAGTCAATAAAAGGAGTAAATACTCTTTTTTACCAAACCATTTTACATTTCCACTATTGAGCTCAAAAAACCCCTCTTTTACCCTCCAAGTTTGGCATTAATTTGCGGGAGCTATGAGAGACCATTCAGCGAGCTGTTTGCGACATTAAGGTAAGATCTTCGTCCTTGACATTTTCATGGTTTAAATTTGTAATTTCATTGGTTAAATTTTTAGTTTTCAATTGAGTTTTCAAGCCCTACAAGTGTGCTGCAATTCTCGCAGGCGGGCCATACAAGGCCTGCGAGAATGAGGCGTTCTCGCAGGTGAGCCTTAAGCCACCTATGAGGTTCTCGCACTGTTCCCATGGGGCACCTGCGAGAACCGCAAAGCCCAATTGTTTTTTAAATTTTTAGCCAATGAAAAATATTCAAAGCATGAAAAAAGTTATTAATCCTCTTATTGTGTTCCTTGTGCAGATAATTGGCCATCACCATGGTACTTGAGTGGCGTGAAAGGGAACATGAAGAGGATAATGCAATGGCTAAAAATCATCTGCCTACCATAGTTACTTTGAGATATTGTGGGCTCTTAAAGTACTTTCATATCCCAGGCATGAGGGCCCAAGTCAGACTATTAGAGTATCTGGTGCGTATGTGGGACCCAGATCAGCAGGTTTTTCATGTGGGAGCTCACACACTGTCCATAGACATTGAGGACATTTACTTTTTGAATGGATTGTCCCGACGCGGATACTATGTCAGCCTGAACGGTAGTAGAGGTGGTGGGCTAAAGATGAGTGAGTACTGCAATCAATACTGTGTACCCGAGGCTGAAAGGAAAAAAGGAAAAGTGGCTATCTGGGGGGTATAAGACTTGAACCTTCGTACTATCCTTTTCACTATAGCTTGGATGGCTGGGAGTTCTGATCCTCATATGGCATTACAGAGCTACTTCTAGTATGCCATCGAGTGTACTGAGCCTCGAGTATTCACCTGGGCAGATGCTGTGCTTTGCAGTATCAAAAAGCAATTGACCAAATGTAGGCGAGGTGACCTGAAGCAATTCGGGTATGGATATTTATTGGTGTCCTTCTTCCTTGAGAGGGTCCCTGTATTTAGACTACAAGTTGAGTGGAACATACCGGGTCCCAGGGATCCAAGGATGTTGAGATGGTGTCATCTCATGGCCCGGCACGTAGCAGGACCGATCGTCAAGTACGACGACATTTTCTTTGACTGGCTTCAAACCCAGATGTTGATGGTTGATGACTATGCTTATGCCGGGTTGGATTTCTGAGGAGATCCGGACTTAGCACTACCAGAGGAGATACCTAGTGCGGTGACCTTGGTAAGAAGTATACTCATTTTCTCTTTTTAAATGTTTTTTGAATTTTTATCATATTCAAATGTTTTTGTTTTATATATTCATCCAAAGACTAACACAAAATCGTTTATTGATAACACAGATGTTGGACCATACAGACCTCCCGGCACTTCTCCCATCCAGCGGCGAGGAGAGGTAGCGGTAGCACCACAGTATGTTGAGGATTACCAAGTAGTGGAACAGAATCTAGAGGGCCTTACTACAGACATTCCAGATATGACTCTGGAAGAGGTTCCACGATGAGATCAGCGTCATACTGTAGGGGTATCAGCAACTATGAGTCGACTGCTCCGTAGGGTTGCTAGGGCAGTTGTGTGTTACCGTGAACGTCATCCATGACGTCACTTTGTAGAAGCTATAAGCTTCAATTTTTGATATTTTGGTCTTCGGACAAACTTTTTGTAAAAACTCGTTTGATCGTTATATATATAGATGGCTTCTACTGGATTACTTTATATTGTGTGAATTTTGATGTGTTTGATTTATAAATGATTCAAATGTCTGTCCAATACATAATTAGCCAATGCATCTGTTAATGTATTTAGACATCTAGGAATATGTTGATATTCAATATGATCAAAATAACGTTCCAAGAGGTGAATTCACAAATACACCCGTAACATCAACCAATAATTCAATAACGACGCTATACTCTGTAATGTTGTTGGTCGCACGGCTGAGGCACACACCTCATAAAGCTACAAGTTCATTTTTTGGGGCATAGATTGCCCACACAGTGGACGTAAGGTTCCGAGTACTACGGCTAGCGCCATCAGCGAAGCCAATATAGGGTAGCGAAGACTCCAACATCTGGAAATCAAACACAACATCACATAAGGGAAGAGACCAAATAACGACAAAAGAAAACTATAGTAACACACACAAAGTATGATACATTAAAATACAGGTACTTGTGCACAAATGATTTATGCACAGTACTTCTTTAAGTACAACCTATTCCTGGGTTCACTCAAAGGGATACCATCATAATCTATCAGCTCATATGCTCCTTTTTCCAAAACTCGGCGAACAATATAAGGACCTCGCCACATTGGTTCGAATTTCCCAGCTCCTAACACATCTCGATCATGTTCATAGAGAAGAACAAGATCACATTCAGAGAAAATGTGAGGCTTGACATGCTTGTCATATTATGCCTTGACACGTTTCTTCTGGGCTTCTATTACTAGAGTGGCGTCACGTCGAGTTTCGTCTAATCGCATTAGATACAATAGACATTCTTCTTCAGCAGAAGTATTGGGTAAAAGTTCGACAACTAGCTTCAGAGAGGGTATCTCGCATTCTATAGGAATAATGGCTTCCACACCATAGACTAATCGAAAAGGCATAAACCCAGTAGCAGATTTGACAGATGTCCGGTATGTACACAATGCCGAAAACAACATTATGTGCCAACTTGTTTTATGAATTCCTATCATCCGTCGGAGCATAGTTATTAGAACTTTTTTGATTGCTTCGACTTGACCATTAGCTTGTGGATAATAGGGTGTTGAGTTATCATGATGAAGACCCAACTTTTCCATAAGTTTCGACATCATAAAATTCCTAAAGTGACTACTATGATCAGTGACGATAGCTTGAGGCACACCAAAACGAGCTATGACGTGATTAAAAAGAAATAACGCTGCAGTCTTTCCAGTATTATCGAATGTCGGCATCGCCTCAGCCCATTTTGTAAAGTAATCAACAGCTACGATGATGTAACCATGCCCCTCGACCGAGTGAGGGTGACATGTCATGAAATTGATGCCCCATTTTGCAAAAGGACCAACTGAGACCACAGGGTGAAGAGGAGCAGGATGTGACCAAATTTTCTGATTGTAGGTCTGGCAGGCATGGCATTTCTGAACAGTAGTAATGCAATCGTTAAACAAAGAAGGCCAAAAATATCATGTGCGTAAGATCTTCTGGGAAGTAGCATACCCAGACATATGACCACCACATGCTCTGGAATGGCAGTCATTCAGAGCTTTCTCAGCTTCGTCGAATGTTAAACAACGTCAAAAAACAAAGTCAATTCCTCGACGATAAAGAGTATCCCTGAGTATAATGTATTGGCGAGCTTGATAGCGTATGCGACGTCATTTAGTACTAGAAAAAGCAGGCCGGAAAGTCTAGGTTTGGAGATAGATAATGATATCCCCATACCAAAGATCATCAGTGCTAATCAGGAAAAGAGACTCATCAGGTAATGAATCTACTGCTACATTTTCCGTTGCAGAATGGGGAAAATCACATATCAACTCAGCAAAAACTAAGGATTTCTTAGACTTGGCGCGATCGAATTCCAAGTCAAACTCCTGGAGTATGACAATCCATTTGGAGTACTTTCCCCCAAGCAATTGACGTGTCAAAATATGTTGCATAGGGTTGCAATGAGAAATCACCGTAGTCTTACGTGAGAGGATATAATGCTGGAAGCGTTGGACATCTTGAATGGCAGCCAAGGCCAGTTTTTTGACATGTTGATACTTGATTTCAGTTGATGTGAGACTTCAACTCAAGCAGTAAACAACATGTTTGTCGTGTGCATCATCCTCTTGGACAAGAACCATGCCAATAGTGTACTCCAAGGCAGCAAGATAAAGGAAATAATCACGACTGTAATCAGGAGGAAAGAGAAGCGGAGCTCATGTTAGGGACAACTTTAAAGCTTCGAAAGCATGGTTGGCAACGGTATCCCAGACGAACTCTATATATTTATTTAATATCCGCATAAAACCACGAGTTATCTCAGTGTAATTAGGGATAAAACGACGAAGAAAGTTTGCTTTCCCCTGCAAACTTTACAACTGGCGCAGTGTAGAAGGAGGAGGGAGATTAAGGATCACCTCAACTTTAATAGGATCTACCCGGATCCCTTGACGCGAAACGATAAAACCTAGAAGACGGCCAGATTCCACGCAAAAAATTCATTTATGAGGATTTAAACATATACGATAGAACCGACAGCGAACGAAAATAGCTCGGAGGTGAGTAGGGTGATCGACTTTGCACATAGAATGAGCTGGTAAATCATCCAAATAGGGTTGAACGATATGCTTAATGTCATGAAAAGCATAGGACATAGCGCGTTGAAAAGTTGCGCCCGCATTCTTAAGACCAAAAGGGAGTTTCCTATAGGCAAAAGTACCCCAAGGACAAATAAAAGCAGTTTTATGTTGATCCTTAGGAGCAATGTTAATTTGATTATAGCCGGAGAAACCATCCATGAGAGAGAAGATTTCACTTCCGACGCAGTCATTGACAATCTGGTCGACGAAAGGGGTTGGAAAGTTATCTTTTGGACAAGATTTGTTAATATCCCTATAATCAACACATACACGAATACTTCCGCCTTTCTTGTCAATCGGGACGAGATTGGAAACCCATTCTGTAAGAGCCACCGGATAAATAAATCCGGCTTTCAGAAGTTTCTCGACTTCGAGTTTTATAGCAGCCGCTTTACGGGGGTGAACTGGACGAAGGCGTTGTCGGACAGGTTTAGCTCCGGGGTATGTCCTTATCTCATGTACAACAATAGTAGGGTCGATACCTAGCATCTCTTCGTAGCTCCAGGCGAAGATGTCATGAAATTCTTTGAACAGAGATGTATAGGTGACGATTTCATTTGAAGAACATGAAGCTCCAATATGCACATTTTCGACTATCCCAGGTTTAATGGATATGTCAATGGGAATCGTGGACGAGATATTAGTTAAGTTCCCTTCAACAAACACATCGTGTGAAGATGCGGGAACCGTCGAGATGACAACAACGGTGGACAGAGTCGAAATCCGTTGATAGTTCTCAAGAGTGTGTTGTTCCAGAAAGAGTATGGAACGATGATGCCCATCATCCCAAGGTGTGTCCTCCATGACGGACATGATCATCTCATCAGTGGGAAAAATAACACAAAAAGGATCGGCAGACAACTCATCAAGAGAGGGGGTAGAAGGTGTTGTCGATTGAATGGCTTGATAAGCAAATTCAACCGAACTTAACGGCATTGTGTCACCGAAACGAAGATGATCTCCAGGGTCAGAGACAATCCAAGGGTCGTGTGACGCAGGAAGCTTGTGAGGTATGGTGGAGATCATATTGATAGAAGCAACTGATGGGCATGGAACATCGGGCGGTGGAATGGGAAAAGTACCCATTAACAAGGAGTCCTTTAAAAGGCCTACATCGATGTTCTCATAACTCGGTGGGGTTTTAGCAACAAACAGCACGTTGCCAGTATGGGTATCAGAATTGAAGAAGGCAAGTTGGTTAACAGTAACAACCTTTCCTTGATGAGGGAAACATACTACATGGAAAAGTGTTGACACAACAGCACGCATGGAATCGATCCAGCTATGGCCAAGTAAAAGATTATAATCAAGGGGAGCGTCAAAGACTTCCACTTCAACTTGGACCGTCTTACCTTCTAGTGTAATGGGCAACAAAGGAAGAACACCATAAGGCTTAAAACCAGAGCCATTGAAGTCTTTAAGAGTGTTTTGTGATTCATTCAAGGGAGGAGAGCCAATGGATTTCCAACAAGCAAAAGACATGACACACGTTGAGGCACCCTGATCGATGACAGTTCGGAAAATGTTCTTGTCAGAGACAACAACCTGTATCTGGAATGCGAGTTGAGGGGGTAACCTTGGAATATGATCATCCAATTCAAAGACTATTAGATTCGTATCTGTCGGGTCAATTCCACCTATAGCTTTCAACAATGCCTTCCGTTGTGCAGGACAAGACTGAAGGACTTCAAGGGCTGACATCACTGAAGGTTCCTGGGCCAGATCTTCAATAATGTTGTAGTTCTGGGCCGCACGAGCATGAGGATTGAAAGACGATTTGCTAACGACACCTTTTGGGGGTGGTCGCAGAACTGTATCAAGGCTCGGTACAGATAAGGAAAGGGTATTGTGGTTTGCGCTTATCCTGATCTTCAACAGGAGTGGTTTTAGTTTGCTCTGCTTGATTATTATTTTTTCCCTCCTTATTCTTGCCTCTCCCCTTTTTAGATTTGTTTTTATTGGCTGGGGTAGATTGGATAGTATTGACCTCAGAAGTTTTACCGGTGGGAGCGGCAGGAGACAGAGAATTTTGAACATTAGAAGAAGCAGATTTAGGGGTTGTTCTTGAAACGGAATGTGATTGGGCTTGGGCAGTACCAATCGCACCATCATCTACATGTGAGGAAGCTAGAGTAGCGGAAGTGATGGAAGTACCAGGACGAGGTAACTCAGGTAGAAAATCATAAAGTGTTCCCATTTGTGAATAAACGAGATCAAGATACTGAGCACGACTTATAGCCTGCTCTTCTGTAACAATGCCACCCATAGCAATGTCCTTACTGATTTCATTCACAAATGACTTCATAAACCATTCTACTAGTAATTGATCAGGGAGTTCAAGTTTAATGAGACGTCGACGTCTTCGCCACTCATGAATATGATCAGATATATGAGTGCCTTTAGTTTGTTTGAAAGAAGTCAAATCTCAGTCCCAGTATCATAACGGATCGATAACTGGTAATGTGTAAGAAAAGCCATAGCTAGGGTGTTGAAATCAGAGAACAAACCTCGTGGCAATTCGATATACCACTTCGCAGCAGAACCGGTAAGGGTTCGTTGAAAAAGACGTAAACGAATAGAGTCATCCATCAATGAGTTGGATGAACACCATAGGTGAAAATTCATAACGTGATTGTTTGGGTCCTCTCCCACTTTGCCGTCGAATTTAGGAATGTCCGATGGAAGCTTGGCTGGAATAACACGCCATTGGGGAGAGTGACGAATAGGATCATTTAAAATCCTAGACAGATCTGGCAAATCCAAAGTAGCAAGAAAAGGTAACTGTCGATTCACCTGTGGGTACTGATGGCTTTGGGGTGGAAGCCCTGTCGGCAAACCAGTAAGACCATAAGCAGTCTGCCCATAATGGGAAGACCCAGGCAGATTCAGTGGTGGTTGAAGAGGATAGTAGTTCCAAGGATTGTAACCTTGAGTTTGAGCAGGGACCTGAGTTTGAACATTCTGACCCTGACCCCAAATAGGATTTGGTATACCTGGATATGGTTGGCCTATAGTAGGGACAGGCAATTGCTGCCCCCCAGTTGTTTGAGGAGGATTTTGTATCATCAGATTCCAATACTGGGCCAAAGAGGGAGGTATATTTTGTCCAAAAGGTGGGGTTGGTCCCCCTATTGTAGGTGGTGTTCCAACCAGAAATTGTGTCCCAATCAAAGGTTGTGTAGTAACTAGAATATGTCCAGTAAGAGGAAGTTGAGTTGTACCACCTTGTCCACCAATGGGAACCTGCAAGGTCGGTGTAATGGATGGGATAGTGCCACTAGGATTAGGATTGCCAGAAGGAAATTGAGGGAGTGTCGGAATAAAACTGGGAATAGGGTGCCTAGGAAAAGAAGGACCACCTGGAGAACTGGCCGGGGTTTGCGGAGGTGTTGGAGTAGAATCATTCAACAAAGCATTCAACGCATGGTATCCAGGTGGTAGTGTCGGAGTGACATTGGGGTGTTCGTTGTGTGTTTATAGGAGCAAGACCAGCTGTAGTGAACCCGGTTGGGACATTCGTAGTGTTCGCGAGATGGGCCATCTCAGCAGGGAGAGTAAAGTGATAAGTGGTATTCACCGGTATAGTCTCTATCTCATAAAACACCGGAGGGTTGATTTTGGAGACCACAGGCGAACCAGGACTAAAAAGGGTCCTGCAGAAATCACCTGTAGACCAAAAAGGATCTTGGCCTCCTACACCGGGAAAAGGCCCAACGAGTGATCCAGAAGAGGTAACAACTAATTCTCCAGAAGAATTTAATCGCATAAAAGGTCGTTCACCACGGCGAATTCGAAAGTCCTCTCTAGTATTGGTAATTCGAAAAGGTTCTAGAGATTTAGTTGATTCCACTTGTGGTGTGGTAACAACTGCGGTTTCACCTTGCCGAGGAGAGCCCTCAGGTGTATCTATAGGCAAGGGTTGTGAACCGTCCAGATGCTCTAGAGATAAACCTTGCATTCTACATGAACGACGTGGGGGAGCTATTGTAAACGAGTGACAAAGTTCGTGAAGAAAATCCTATGGTCAACTTCAAGAAACAAACAACACGTGCTAGTCAACAAAATCTAAGAAGCAATCACCAGGCAAACAAGACCTTCTAATTTTGAAGCCACTAGTTGGTGATGAAATCCAACATCGCAACAACGAGACGAGAAGGGGTGGGGCTAGAGTGGAAAATTTACGTTGATGGCCTGCTTAACGGACTTACACCCTGGTGCAAGCTCCCACACATAATCGTGGGTATACCCTCCAAGGAGTCCGAGTGAGTTTGGTCAACGTCAATTCCAGGTACCGTGAAGACTTTC
>JZKD02S2422312.1:12045-28189 GCA_000966675.3 Picea glauca
GAGAAGGGCTTCCCAGGACAAGATGTTGCAAATGGAATTTAACACTCCCTAACACAATATGCTATTGTGTGTTTTGTGCTTTTGGAGAGTGTATCTCTCTTCCTACTCCAAAGCGTTAGCCTAGCTAAATGTTGGTGTAAAAGAGCCCTAGAAAAGATTTACTAGATAAATTTTACGATTACGCAGTGTTATTAAAGGCTATTGTTTACTCAAAGGTAACAGAATGAAACTTATGTTGTATGACTCTGACCCAATAATGCAAGGATGAGAATGAAATATATTACTTTTCGTTCAATGAATCCTATGTATGGGAGAGAGAGAAATTTTTCCAGATCAACCGTGAACTACAATGCAAAATTTCCTTTCAAATGCCAACAAAAACAATCATTTATCAAATAGAACTACTCTATTGTGTCTTTTTCAAATACTTCAACAATCTCAGTAATTTGATTTTTCAATGTTTTCTAAAAACAGAAAACAAGTTTTTGAAAGAAAAACTTTTGTTCACTTTCCAAAAAGGACCCTCACTATGCCAATGAGAGCACATAAAATCAAATCAATGAACAAGTAAATAACCCAATCTACTCTTTCAATGAAAGAAAAAATAAAGAGCAAACCAATGTAGTCTTTTCAAAAGCAAGAGAAAATGATCTTTCAAACCATAAACAAATGAGAAAACCAAGCAAACTTAACTTTCAACCAATCACTGGATCTTAACTAATCAAACACACTCAGAATCGGAAGTAAGAGAGAATGGTTTTTCCAAGAAAAGCCAAGAAACGAAAGTCAAGACAAAAATGACAAGAAAAGCCTTAAAACCCTAATAATGTTCGTACATGCAAACAAAGGTAAGAAAGATATCAATCAGAGGTCCAAGAAACTCATAAGAGGCAATCAAACTGATCTGGGCAGCTGAAAATACCAAAACTCAAATCCAAACTTTTGAAAAATAGTGTTCGCAGGCAGGCAATATAACACAATGCGAGTATCACTGATTCTCGCAGGTGACCCTTAACCTGGGTGCGAGAACCTCACACTGAATCCTATGGGCAGAGTGCGAACTCTACCTATTCTCGCAGGCTGCAATGAAGTGCAGTCCGAGAATTCCTGAACATAATCAAAAATTTGAAAACTGAAGTAAAATTCAAAAAGGCTTCTGGACCCAGAAGGTCTATCAAGATATCCTAAAGACTCAGAGACTGATAGGACAGGAAAAAAGTGAAACCAGAGAAAATGGCCATAGAAAAACACCAAAAACCAAAAAGAAAATGGGATGATCCCCAGTGGAATCACCAATTTTGTTATTGGATAAATCCATAAGTGCAAACACAAACCGATCTCCCTAGATCCACTTGGATCTAGAACAAAGCAAGACAGAACATGACTCTTTCCCTAGATTCTAACCATTGAATTAAATAAGAGGCAAGAACAAAGAACATACCTTATGATCRCYTCCTTTGGTCTTTGTTKCTCCCRCTTCRCTCCARTGCTCTCGTAMAGTCAAGACCAAAACAATACAAACCAACYGAAGTGAAGAAAGCACAATCTATTCAACARTCAATCTATGTATATGATCAAGGAGTTATACAATAAAGTGGAACTAACTTTATGGGAAAGGGACATATTACTGTATCATATTAATGGAAAGTAAAGATTACAACCTGAGCCTTGATGTTGCAAACTTCCTTTCAATGGCCCTTGTCTCTGACACACACACTTGCTCACTTGCATGAAGAAGATCAACCACCTTTGATAAACTTGCTGGAGATTCCTAGTTGTTGTAGATTCAGTCCTTCACACAATCTTTCACCAATTCTCCAATGAGACTTGTTTCTCCTTGTTTGCTTAACCTTTTCCATGAGAATTCACTCAATATATAGGAGAGAATGAATTAGTTACTTGAATAGGAATGATCCCAAAATATCAGGGAATCTAGTACTAGGATAACCATTCGAATGCCATCTCATCCTTCTAGAAGATTCCCTTCTAGAAGCTTCGAGAATTCATCTTTTTTCCCTTCTTTAGAAAGAGTTCGCACCCTATTAGTTCAACACAGTGCGAACTTCTCACACCTTGGCTTAAGGCAGCCTACAAGAATCATGCATTCTCGCAGGCAAATATACTAGCAGCCTGCGAATAGTCCTCAAAAATGTGATTTCTGGAAAGAGAAGAAAGTAACTTTTCTTAGGAGAAAGTTCTTATGAAGAGCCTGAGTACACCATCATCAATACATCATCATGATGACCAAAATCATGAGTAACACCAAGCCAGGTGGCTCAAACAAATACCCGCTCTGATGTAGATTAGTCTTCCTCTTTGTCTGTAGACTCATCATCCTTCTGAACTCTGACTTCTCTATTTCATCATGTGAATCGATTTTGTACAATAATTTCTGAAAGTACAATCTTTTGGGCCCACTCTTTATTCACCTTCTCTTCTTTTCTTTCTCGCGCTACTAAAAATCGTGTGATCTTTGGGAACTATTCTTTATTTACTTGTTCTTCTTGTTTTTCATTTATTCTCCAAACCTTCATGTATATGACATCTTCCTTTTTCTCTGTAGATTTGTCATGACATTTCACTTCTATGTATCTTGAGAGTGCAATCTCTAGGACTTTTTCTTCCTTTACCTATTCTTCATTATGATCTTGATCTCCTTGTCTTTCTTGTACTATGGAAAGTCTTGTAATTTCTAGAATCTGTTCTTCTCTCACTTTATTTTCTTCTCGTTCTTTCCTTTTCCAAATATTGGTGTATCTGATATATGTTTCTTTCTTCATGGATGGAACTATCATGGTTCTAAAATTCTGAGCTATATGACCATAGTTGTGGCATTTGTAACATTCAATATTGCGAGGAGCCACATAAGCACTTATTGCCTGAGTATTTCTTCCATATGCTCCTCAGTCTGTAGCTTTATGTCCAAAGTTAGTACAATAAAAATAATAACCATAAAATAAATTTTGATACATGGGGGTGAATGATATTATTTCTGGTGTATTCCTTCTAAATTCCTGCCTTTGTTGATCATGATTGAAACTTATTTGTGGCTTGAATGTGAAGGGTCTTCTTGAAGATGTATCTTTATCATTTTTCTTATATTATGGTTGACCATGATTCCTTCCTTTGATTACTTCTGCATAACTCTTGATCTTTTCTTCATTGTTCTTTTTTTTTAACTTGGAATGATTATCTTCATTCTCTACTGTTGATGTGGATGTTTTTGTCTCTTCAACATTCTTACTAAGCTTGAAAACTTATTCTTCTTCTTCTTTCTTCAACATATGATTCCTCATGACTTCTTCTATTCAGTTTGCTTCTTCAAGTTGGATCATCAATGTGATTATTTCATTTTCAAGTTCTCTTTCTCGTTGACTGAAATTTGCTTCATGATTATTTTTCTTTTCAATCTCAATATTTTATTCTATTTCAATGGGATTTTTTGTCTCATCACTTTCAATATTCAAATAAGGGCATTCAATTCCAAGATGTTATATTTCTTTACAATTAAAGAAAAAATACTCACCTCTGTAGGCTTATTCATCATCTCAGTTGTCACCTGCTTCATTTTCTTTTGCTCCTTTCCTTGTGTAAATATCTTGTAGGCCGTCCCAAAGCTCTTTGGTTGATGCACACTGTCCCACTTTGTTTTTTACTAAATTAGGTAATCCTTTCATGATAAAATCCATTTATATCTTGTTGTTCCTTTTAAATTCCTTCTTGGTTGTAGTCTTCGAAGGTTTCTTTGTAGTGATGTATCATGTAACAACTGATTTCCAAACATCATATCATTTTTCCTATAAAAATGTTTTCATCCTGATACTCCACATTTCATACTCCCGACCATTTTGACCATTGAAATGTGGTATTCCATTTTTATACAAAATGTTGCTCTCTATGATCTACCTTCCAATGGTTAAAATTCTTACTAAAGGACATGCTCTGATACCAAGTGTTGGAATACTGAGGGGGGGTGAATCAGTATGATCACTTAATACCACTTTTAATCAGATTATGTATTATTTAACTTTATCAGTAGTATTCAATGGTTTATCATTTATGCATTCAATACATTATTGCATCATGAACAATATCATCCAACATTTCATAATAAACAATGATAGAGAAAACATCCACAAATACACAGTACACCAATCTTTATGTGGAAACCCATTGCAGGAGAAAAAACAAAAATGATATTCTTATATGTCTTAAGAAGTACTTCCATAGGAAGCACCAATTTCCTTACTTTCCAGCTACAAATGGAAGGAGGCTCCAACCCCTTATTTTATCAAGCTCGAACCTGAAGGAAGCTCCAACTCCCAAATTATCTGGCTCCAACCAAAAGGAGGCTACAACGCCCTAGTTTCTCAGGCTCCAACCTAAAGGAAGCTACAACTCCCTACTTTTTTGGCTCCAACCAGAAGGAGGCTACAACCCCCTATGTTCTCCAGATACAACCAGAAGGTGGCTACAACCACCAATCCTTGCCTCGTCTGACCACCCTGAAATATAAATGTAGAAAACATGTCACTACCACTGAATCAACCACTTCCACTCTCAACCTGTCATTGTCAACCTATCACATCAACCTGTCACAATAACCTGTCTCACCAACCTGTCACAAAAACCTGTCACATCAATCTGTCTCAATCAACCTGTCACATCAATCTCATCAACCAAGATAGATTTAATCACCAATACAACTCGCAACCATATGCACAATATCACCAAGATGTGCATTAATAAAAACTACTCATATCAACTCAAACCATCACCAAGATGTGCATCAAACATACCAGATCTAATCTCATAGATCATATACCAACAACACCCAGAAATTCCTCTAGCAATGCACCACAAGATATACCAATATAACCAGTAATGTGACTCAACATATCTTCCTCAAATCATAGTCTACAACAGATATCATACATCCAATAGGAGATATACCAAACCTCACAAAGTCATGTCTCAAGCATGCTTCACAACACCACTAAGATGCAATCTCGAAACATAATCATGAACATACCTTTGACTCTGTAGTAACCCTGTTGTATCTGATCTCTGACAAGAATACTTGCAATCTCTCCTCAGATTTTGCAACCTGGAATAAACATATTCTCTTTCCCCTTTTTACAAATTCATGCTTTCTTCTTCTACTACATGCGGATGTCCATGCTTTGTCCCACTATGGCCTGCGGATGTTCGTTCCCTAACTGATATGCAACTCACTAATTTAATGTACGTGACCATATATCTCTGAATCTCACGAATGTCCACGCTTATCTATGCCTACGTGCTCTAGCGGGAAAACCCCCCTATGGACTACACTAGGGTTCAACATGTAGGCAGATCTAACTGTTTAAAAGTCTCCTACTTTTATAAATACCATGAATATACCCCATATTAATACATGAAAGACAAAGTGAAAAGATGAGGTAACTTTACCTTTTACTCCACGTCCGGTGTCGATCCTTTCGCGTTTGATAGCTTCGCTGACTACAAGCCTCCTCTCAAGGTTGGCCTACATTCACAAATAGATAAACAGGAAACTACAAACATGCATCTCATATATAAATCATGTGTTAGATGTTAGTATAAGACATAAATCAAATACAAATATTTGACACATCATATTTTGGGACAGAAAAAGTATTCCTTTAATTGATATCACAATGTTTACTTACAACCAGGTCAGCGACTGCTCCACGAACATGGTCCGGGCTCCTCTTCACCAAGATCCAACTGTGCTTCCACGTATATTTCTCCTCTCACACTTCTTCTATGGAAATGGCATAGGCTTATGATGGAGGAAAAATGGCTAGAATGGGAAATTCTTATGCAAATCTCACAAGGTGGTTGCAATTATTTGGGGCAAGGAGGGGATGTGAAATGGGTAGAGTTTCACTGTTCTTATGCTTAGCCTAGGAATGAGACCCTAAAACCTCCTTTTATATGAAAAAAGAATGGTTATTCGGTTGGGTGACGGGCTATAGGTGATGGATCAATTAGGAAACTACCCAATAGCCCGTAATCTCAACGAATTCCTTGCAACTTTTTAATTTTTGCAATATTTGTGGGTACACGCGAGTTGTAATGGTGCAACTAGTGTATGCACATGAGTTGTAGTGGTGCAGCAAGTGTCTGTATGCAGGCAGTAATGGTGCAGGGCGCGTACATCTTCAAAAATAGTGTTTTTAAGAAGAGCTGCTCAGTGATGGCTTGGAAAAAATAACATGTATGGTGCAATTTAGGGTTATAGCAGATGCCCCCTAATGTATGAGGTTATAAGAGCATCTGATGGTCGAAATACATTACAAATATTCACCAACATACAAAGCGAGTGAGCCCAGGACCAAAGTTTGGGAGGTGCCATCTACAAAAATAACAATTTTCTCTCTGAGGCCGGCATACCCATGCTCGGGATGAAATAAATCATGGTTTCCAATCAAATACACTACAAATACATTTCATATAACTATATAAAGTGTAGCCATGAGAGATACACAATGAATCTACATCTCCAAATCAAAGATATACATGTATAGTATCCATCTTCAAGAAGCGAATGACGCCTGATGGTTGGATGCGGCCTTCAGAGCTCGAGCAACTACTTCAAGATCTTCAAAACTCGGGTAGGAGTGTAATGTGAGTGTACGAGATCACTACCCAGAGGTATTCGACAGCTCGTCGGGAACAAACAAGAGGACCTCGATGATCAGGAAGATAACTTCATTGATTTCAAACAAGGACTTGATTGGTCTTTTGGGATGGTCGGTCATGAGGTCAAGAGACAAACTGTAGAAAGGCCGACTCAGGTTGGGTAAAAAATCCTTTGGACAATAGCACGACAGATGATCAGACTCAGGCAACATGATGTTGACATAAGTCTATGATGTAGAAGGCAACACAAACTCTCCATATGTTTGGAAGGATAACCAAATGCAGGAGGACACAACTCTATGTAACAAGAACAACTTCCTAAGGTCATATTAGATCCCAAATCTTGACGAAAAAATGGAAGAATGTGATTTGTCCAAGTGTGACTCATTGTGTTGCCAGAAAAAGAAAATATATTTCTTGTCCTCTTTTTGGGGTATATTTGATTTTTTTGTCTTTTTCAATATTTTTGAAGAGCTTGAAAAACAATAAAAGAATGCTATGTTACAAAGGAGGAATAAGTGTTGCAAGCATACTAGTTCCAATTTCAAGGAACACACTAATGCTCATATCAAGGAGACATGTGCAGAAAAAGGACACTCTGGAAAATTTCTCCATGGGTCAAGGTGTCAGGTCGCAGAGACAAAGTGCTACAAGGATTTCGTATAAGGCATACTTCAAAGGTTCAGTTGAGAGCAACATGGAGCGGGCATTAGGCCAAAGATGCAGAGATGCAAATTTGATTAGCGGTACATGATGAAACCCCCTTCAATGTATTTTTCATGAGCCTAGAGAAGGTAAGACCAGTGGTTTTTTCACATTTAGAGAGTCTAAAAAAATGTTAAAGAAGACTCCATTGGGATACCTTTTTTGAAAATAGTCTAGTCAGTTCGAGAAAAGGGGTAAACTAGCACTGAAGAGATGTCTATTCAGAACAATTTTAATGAGTGTGACACAGACAAGATCACTTGACAATATTTTCAATTTTAAGGAGTCTGAAAAGAGCTTAACTATGAACTCACAACCTTTTTCTAGATTTAGTCTCCTTAGCCTGAAAAAGTATAAAATCTACTTAGGAGAACTCTCCCGGCGAGACGAATCTCCCAAGGTGTACCTTTTTTGTCCTTAATCTATAGGCCGGAAAAAGGGGTAAACTCATGCTAGTAGATGTTTTTCTGGACCAATTTAACGAGTGTGAAAGAACAAGGTCACTCGGTGATCTTTTCAATTTTAAGGAGTCTAAAAAGAGCTTAACTATAGACTCTGTATCGTATGTTCTTCTAGACCAATTAACAAGTGTGAAAGAATAAGGTCACTCTACGATCTTTTCAATTTTAAGGAGTCTAAAAAGAGTTTAACTATGGACTCCGTGGGAGTTCCTTTTTTGTAAATTTAGTCCCTCGGGCCCAAAAAAGGGTTAAACTTATACCTGAGAATACTCTTCTAGCGAACCGAAGTTCATAGAGTATACCTTTGTTCATACAATTGACCATCCGAACCAAAAAGGGGTAAAATACCACCGGACAAATGTGCCTTCAATTTCTAGTTTGGCGAGAGTGAAGGACAACAAGATCGCTCAACAATCTTTTCATGTTTAGAGACTCTGAAAAGGGCTTAAAACAGACTCTTTTTTGGGAGTCCTGAGGGTGAGACCAAGGGCGATGAGACATTAGGTGTATGAGGCTCAATCTCATAATCATGGTAGGACTAAAAGGACTCCCGAGCCTAAAGTCATTAACGACGGCATGAACGACAAAATGCAACCAAGATCTACCTAGGGAATCCATGTACAGGTAGGCTCTACCACCTCACCACGACACTTCTAAAGAAGTAATGATGGTTCCATACTGCAATTTAGTGGGATCGATCCTCTGGCAAAGCGGAAAAGACAACGAGATGTAGAAAGTGGAGGTGGAATCCTAACTTAAATGAAAAAAGTTGGGAAAACGACTTTTACCAAAGGACCTTTAAAAGTGACCCATCGCCCAAAAAAATTTCCAAGACAAAAAAGTGAAGTGTATCGTAACATCCAATGATAAACTCAAGAACCATGTTAAATGATTTTCAAGCCAGAAAAAACGACAAAAGGGTTTGGAAAAGTGGCAAAAATGCCAAAAAAGTCTATAAATAGAAGCTGACAGCTAATTTTCACCATTGCAAATTGAGAATTAACCAAAAAGCTAAAAATACCCCTTTGCTAAAAGAGTTGATTTCGGGAGCTTCAGAGGACGAAACAAACTTCCGCTCAGACCAAGTAAGTACAAATCAACCCCTCTTTCATTTCAATACTTCCCTTATGCTTTTCTTTTAGTTTTTTTGGGGGGCTGCACTCCTAAGAAGGGGCGGCCCTACATGTACGCGGGCTGTCCAAGGACAGCCCGCATATGGCCGTGGGAAGAAAACAATCTACCCGCATGCATACGCGACTGTGTCCAAGACAACCCGTGTACACCCTCATTAACATAGAAAAAATGAAAAAACAAGAGCTAACTCCCTCCATGAACTTGTCATTTGACAGGATGTATGTCCATTGGAGAAAGAGGGAGCATGAAGATATTGATATCTTGGTCGAAGATGACCCTGTTGCTGTCACCGCATTGAAACAATGTGGGTTATGGAAGTTCTTCCGGTGTCCACTCATGAGGGCACAACCTAGGCTGCTGAATACCTTGGTGGATTATTGGCATCTTGACATTGAGTCATTTATGCTCGAGGGGCAGTTGTTGACTCCAATGACTGAAGACATATACTTTCTGACTAGCCTCTCAAGGAGAGGGGAACTAGTCAACTTGCATTCTTTTCCCCTAGGGCCCCATAACATCGTTGAGCTGATCAGACTACATTGTGAGGCCAGCACTGAGAAAGTAGGTTCTCAAGTGCCAATCCACAATATCACCAACCTATCAATGAAAGTGATAGTTTTACTCATTGGGAGGATCAATGGATCTGGGGCCTTACATCAGGCCTCCCGGGTGCACATGTATTGTGCAGTGCAGTGCTTGAATGCATGAGTGTTCGACTAAATCATGACCATGCTTGACTACATGAAGAGACAACTTACAGAGTGTCGTGGGTGGATTAACAAAAACTTCGGGTTTGGTATCGTTTTGTGCTCATTCTTCTTTGAGAGGATACCCAACATTAGTCCATGAGAGACAACATGGGGGCATGTGGCCTCCTTCCCGACAGTGTGTAGGTGGGCAGCATTGTTGTCGTGACAAGGGGGAGGAAGGACCATAGAGGCCTTCGACAATACATTTTTTGACTGGTGGGCATGACAGATTCCTCCCATAGAGGACTACCCCTATGATATAATCAACTTCTCCAGAGATCCAGACATGCCCGTACCTTCTGGAGGAGAGCGAGGAGAGATAGGTACATTTTTTTTTAATGTTTATTTAATTTTTTAGTTTATTTTTATATATATCATTTTTATATGCACCAGAGTATCTGACAACTATGTATGTGTTATGTATAGATGTAGGGCCAATGCGTCCAGCAGATTTCACAAGGACCAGGTGGTGTCTTCGACTAGAGGCAAGACCAGCAGTAGCTGTCGGTCCAGTAGCAGTAGTAGGGGGACCTCCAGCTGGAGAGGCTGAAAGAGTGTTGAGACGGGTGGAGCAAAACCTCATCGTGCTCACTCGTACAGATCACATGGCTGAGATCGAGGATCTCCCGCCATCAATGCAGCCTCACATAGTTGGGGTGCCACAGACTTGGGTCCAACTCTTCCGGCGTTTGGAAAATTTCATCGATCACTATGGCATGGCCAACAGGCCCCGTGCTTAGCTAGGGTGGACCACTTACGTGCCGAGGGCACTCTTTTGTATATTTTTGAGGGCATAAGCCTCGCGATGTTTACCAGACATATTATTTTTGAAGCGTTCACGCCCACCTATGTACTCTGAGACTTTTTGATATATAAATGTGTATTTACATATGTTATGTCTTATGGATCAAATTTTTACAAATGTTTGTACATGTGTATGTGTGTGTTTCTTTTTATGTGTGTGCAATATGCCAATCTAATACTTGATTAGCTAGAGTATCTGTCATTTGACTCAATCTCCTAGGAACTATACATATGTACAAGAAGTCACCCAAGGTGACCCACCTACGAGTAATACTTCTTGAGGTAGAGCCCATTTCTAGGCTCCACCAAAGCATTTCCCTTAAATTCAACTAGACGATAAGGGCCCTTCTTTAATACCTCCTTCATGATGAAAGGTATGAACCACATGGGTTTGAACTTGGATGCCCCTAGGGGATCCTTATCTTGGTCATAGATTAGGACAAGATCGCCTTGAAATAAAATCTAAGGATGGACGAACCGATCATATTGACACTTGACTCATTGCTTGTGAGCCTCATTGGCCAAGGCTACATCATGGAGTTGCTCATCAATCTAATTGAGATATAATAAACATTCCTCAAGCGGTGAAGTGTCTGGAAATAACTGTACTGCCAACTTTAGAGATGGGATTTGGCACTCTATAGGCAAGACTGCTTCTAGCCCGTAAATGAGTTGAAAAGGTGAGAAACTGGTGGCAGTATTTATAGATGTTTGGTAGGCCCATAACGTCGAGTACAACATCAAATGCCAATTTGACTTGGCAGAATTGATTGTTTGTTGTAGAATATTCTTGAGGGACTTATTCACAGCCTCCACCTGACCATTCTCTTATGGGTATTAGGGTGATGAATTCTCTTGCCTCAACCCAAGATTTGACGTTAACTCAGACATCATTTTGTTCTGAAAGTGACTGCCATGGTCAGTGACAATCTCCTTCAGGATGTCAAACCTTGCTATTATTTGATTGAAAATAAAGAGAGTTGTTGTCTCACCATCATTATTGAGTGTTGTCATAGCTTCGACCCACTTTGTGAAGTATTCTACTGCTACAATGATATAACAATGCCCCCTGGCTAAAGCCGGGTGGCATGTAGTATAATCAATACCCCACTTGGTGAAGGGACCAACTGTAATAACGAGAAACATGGGAGTGGGGTGTGCCCTCATCTTCTGAGAGAAGATCTGACACGGGTGGCACTTCTTGACCAATTCAACAGAATCCTTGATTAAAGTCAGCCAAAATTAACTACCTCGTAGAATATTTTGGGTTGTTTCCAACCCATACAAATGACTACCACATGCTCTGGTGTGGCAGTCATTAAAAATGAGTTTCACTTCTTCATGAGTGAGACACTGGTGGAGGATGCAATCTACACCTCAATGATACAAAGTGTCATGGAGTATGAGATAGTTTTTTTCCTGATGGCGTATACGTCGATGCTCATCATGAGGAGCAGAGGTGGGGCACTTCAAAGTCTAGAGATAGACTAGTATATCTCCATACCAAGGGTCCGAAGATGAAATCAGAAAAAGATCTCCTTTAATCGGTGATTCCTCGAGCGTAACATCACCTGATTGGACTGGAAGTTCCGAGATATGTTCTGCAAAGACCAGTGACTTTTTGGATTTCGTGGAAACAAAATCCAAGTCAAATTCTTGGAGGATAATGATCCATCTACTGATCTTTCCATCGATGACGCTTCATGTCAACACATATTGAAATGGATTCAGAATAAGAACGACGGTGGTCTTTCGAAGTAGAATATAATGATGGAAATGTTGGAAAGCATGCACTACTTCCAACACAAGCTTATCAATATGCAAGTAGTTGAGTTATGGTCCAACTAGGCCTCGACTCAGGTAATAAATCACATGCTCTTCAAGTAGTTCGTCCCCTTGAACCAATACCATACCAATGGTCGACTCTACAGCGGCCAAATACAATAATAAATCTTTATTATAATTGGGAGCTCGGAGCAGAGGGGTAGACGTAAGGGTGCATTTCAACGCTTAGAAAGAGCGCTGAGAGGCTTCATCCCAATGGAAAGGGACTCCCTTCTTCAGTAAATGCATGAACCCTTTAGTTATTTCGGCATAGTTTGCGATAAAACGTCGAAGAAAGTTCTCTTTACCCTGTAAGATTTGAAGTTGAGGGACTGTGCATGGGGGAGGAAACTGTACTATCACCTCAACCTTCATAGGATTGACCATGATCCCTATTGTTGAAACTATGAAACCTAGAAGACGAGCTGTCGTCACGTAGAAACTGCATTTGTTTGGATTCAATCGAATCTGATAGTAGCAACATCGCTCAAAGATTAGTTGGAGGTGCATGGGATGGTCAACTCTCCTATGAGATCATGATGCTAAATCAGACTCGAATATATGTCTAATTTCATGGAAAGCAGAAGACATGGCTTGCTGAAAAGTGGCTCCAACATTCTTTAGGCCAAAAGGCATCTTATGATATGCAAATGTGCACCACGGACAGATAAAAGTTGTTTTATGTTGGTCTTCAGGCTTAATTTGTATTTGGTTGTATCCCGAAAAACCATCCATGAGAGAAAAGACCTTAGAGCCTGCGCATTCATAGATAATCTGATCAATGAATGGGGTTGGGAAATTATCCTTTGGACAGGCCTTGTTTAAATCAAGAAAGTCCATACACACGTGAATCGTTCCCTATTTTTTGTTGACTGGAACGATATTTGACACCCATTGAGTCAACTGAACGGGGTAGATGAAACCGGCTTTGAGAATTTTCTCTACTTCAGCCTTAATAGATGCTGCTTTCTGAGGATTAACCAAATGAAGCTTCTGTCGGATCAGCTTGGCATCAGGATAAGTCGTTATTTCATGTTCGACGATTCTTGGATCGATGCTTGGAATTTCCTCGTAAGACCAAGCAAAAACATCATGGAATTCTTTAAATAAATTTGTGTAGATTTGAATCTCCTCAGGGTATCAGTCCACTCCGACGAAGACATTCTCCACGATGTCATGGGTTTTGGAGATTTCAATAGGTATCATTTCAGTGATGGTTTCCATATTACCCTTGGCATAAACTGTGTGCATAGCCATAGGATTAATAGGACAAGGCCTATCTCCAGTCATAGTCAACGTGAATTCTCCTACCTCTATTCTTCTTAAATCTGGGAGGAAATAAGATCTATGATGGAGATCATCCCAGGGTCTGTTTGGATCAGTCAATGCCTCTATAATCACCTCATCAGAGGGAAAGACAAAATCTAAATAATTAGTAGTGGCGAGGGAACCTTGAGCCCAGATAGGCTCGAGAACTGGATCTAACTCCTGTGCGGGAGTCGGATCGGGGTTGGTTGAAGCTTGCTGGACAATACTGTATGAAAATTCTACCATGGACAAGGGCATGGACATGCTAGGAATCCTTCTCCCTTCCATCATGGCCGATGGGGAAGGAAGAGTCCACGGATCATTAAAGTAAGTTGTATGAAATGACGAAACTTGAAAGATTTCAGCCCTAGGCTGGTCAAGAACAACCGATATGAGCTTGACATCCCTGGAAGGAGGTGGGTAATCAAAAGTACCCATCAAAGGTGGGCACAAACTAACCCCGACATTGATGACATCGGGCTGAGGTTTATCAATCATCGGGACTGTGGATTCCCCCGACGAAGGGTCAGGCCTGGAGAAAGACAACTGATCAATGGTTACGATTCGACCCTCATGTGGAAACAACAAGACCCGAAAAATTGTTGCAACCACTGCATGCATTGCATATGTACAACTCCTTCCTAATAGCAGGTTGTAGTCAAGAGGCGCATCGACCACTTCAACTTCGATGGAAACGGTCTTCCCTCCTAACTGCATAGGAAAATAAGGGGTGATTCCATGTGGTCTGAAATAATGACCATCAAAAGCAGTAATCAGAGTAGGTCATGGAGACAAAACGGGTTGGCCAATGGCCTTCCAACACGCCAATGACATCATGCAAGTCGAGGCACCCTCATCAACCACCGTGAAAAAAATATTCCGGGTAAACTATTTTGTGGGGTGAGCAACTACTATATGAAACACAATGTGGTATGGGAGACGAGGTTTCATGTCGGCCATATCAAGCATAATCATTCCCGGATTATAGGTCTCAGCGGATCCTAAGGCACCTAACAGATCCTTTCTCTACAAAGAGAAGCTCTGGAGGACCTCCAAAAGGGACATCATGCAAGGATTTTGTGACAAATCCTCCACCACAGAGTAGTTCTGGGTGGCCCTCACATTTGCATTATGTGAAGCTTTCTTGAACACCCCTTTCAGGATGCGTGCCATTGTTTCGCCCATCGTCTTCTCAATTTGGAGAGGAACTGGCAGTTTTTCATCTTCTTTACCCTTTTCAGCAGTGTTTGGCATTCTGTAGTCGTGTGCCCTAGTTGCTATGTGAGCGTCACCTTTCAACATATAAACATTCACAGCCGAGGGATTACTAGAATACGAAGAGGGTCCTTGACTGCCCCCATCCACGTTCGAAGAGGCTTGAGTCAATTTTTTCCCATGTGGAAATGGGTTCGTTAACACAGTAGGTTGTTGCTATGCCAATAACTTCTAGGCCTCCGCAATCTGAGGGAACAGGTGGGTCGGATGGTCTTTCGTGCAAAGGTTGCATGGATACTTCGACTTTCTTTTCTTTGTGTTTCCCCCACCAACATTTTTGGTGGTTTCTTATCCCCCTTACCCTTCTTGTTTCGTTGTTTTTTCTTCCCTTTAGGCTGCTGGTTGGCCTTTGGGTTTGTGTACCTCCGACATTTGAGTAGGGGGAGCATCCGAACTAGAGGTTTGGCTGGTCGCTGTCTATTGTATCGAAAATTGTTGCAATTGATTCGACAGCTGATCAGTGGGCTTTGCTTGTGCTGAACCAACTATACCATCAACATGTGGTCTAGACTTATGTCTAGCCTTGTCAAGGATACACTGTGGCACATCTGGAAAAACTTCATAGAGAAAACCAGACTGAGAGTATATCAATTCAAGATGTTGAGCTCTCATTATGATGGGCTACGCAGACTAGGTTTATTCTGGCTGTGGAGTGAATCTTTTAGAGAAATAAATGAACAAATGAACATTGTGGAGCGAATTCAAGTCTAAATTCAGTCGAAAGAAACCTAGAAGTCACCGCCTATTCAACAATTTGGACTCAGTGAATGAGGGGATACATGTGGATAGCTCAAAGTCGGTCAGTGGGGAAGATGCGTGGAGGAATAATATTGGTCAATGGTTAAATAATATATGGAAATTTCTGATATGCCATCGATAGACGACGAAGGGAAGAGAAGAATCGTCCCTCAAAAAATTCATTTGGTGTAACAATGAAATTCTACATAATATATAAAAAAATATTTTTTAACTAAATTATATGTAAACATATATGAAGAAAGGTGTCGAATTCCAACTACTTAAATAAAACAAACAAATAGGGGAGGCTACCGATCAAATGCGTCATGATGTGATGGGTGGCATAACCAAAGAAAACGATTGAATCATCGTCTGAGACTTCCCACTGATGTAAGAAAGAGCGTAACATGATAGCTGCCTTCCCACACCTGAAATTCTACATAGTATATATTAAAATATATATTTTTAACTAAATTATAT
>JZKD02S2422323.1:0-17640 GCA_000966675.3 Picea glauca
AGTTGAATACTTTAGACCCTAAAAGTTTTGATAATATACATGATTTCTTTACTAAATTTAAATATTTGATATTGAGCTTGGGTGAATGTGGTATTGATAAGTATACACAGGAGAAACAACTTATTCTAACAATCTTGGCCAATATAGGACCAAAATACGTTGTATATGTCTCCAATTTCCATTTTGGCAGATGTCGTTTTGGAACAAATTGGAAAATGCCTACGATGGCTCAGTTCAATGAGTCTCTCACACAAGAGAAGACAAAACTCATACATATGGGCCTCATGAAAGATCCCAAATCAAATTCCCTCATGATGCATGATAGAAAAGGATCATCCAAACATAACGAGAAGGAGAAACATAATGAGAAGGAGGGATATGCCAAACCCTTTAATGATTCTTCAAGTTCCAAAGACTCTTCAGATTCCAAGAAGAAGAAGGGAAATAAGTGCACTTACTGCAATAAACCAAATCATGAATAATTTGCATGCATGAAGAAGCATATCAATCTTATGACACAAGCACTTCAAAAGATTAACCTTGGAGACTTCATTCCCGAAGGAGCCAAGAAGAAGAAGGAAGAAGACCGTGCACCTAAGAAATGTAATCATCATGCTCTGGTTGCAATTAATTCCTCATCTGATTCATGGATTATATATTATTGCACATCACATCATATGGAAACTAAAGAGGAAGTTTGTACTTCTTTGATTTCATGCTCTGGACCTCCTATTCTCATGGGGGATGATACTCCAATAGCAGTTGCAGGAGAGAGAAGAGTGGAACTCCCTAATGGAAGTTTTGAGAATGTTTTACATGTTCCAAAGATTTCTATAAATATTCTATCAATTTATCAGATCACTCAAATAGGTAAAAGGGTTGAATTTACATCAGATTTAGTTACCCCGCTTGACATGCATGAAATTTTCATTATTGTAGTTGGTGAGGTAGATCACAAATCACGGTTGTATAAGTTCACTAATTTTACTGACTATGAATCCTCTATCCTACTTACACATGCTAATGATAGTAGTAGAGTATGGCATGAGATATTTGGTTATTTAAACTTTAGGTACATGCAATGAATTTCTAAGCAAGGAATAGTCAAAGGCTTGCCATACATTCACTTTTCTGAAGGGTTTTGTGAAGGATGCATTCTTGGAAAGCATCCTGAAGAGAATTTTGAAAAGGGGAAGGCAAGGAGAACCTCCTCTTCCTTGGAGCTTGTTCACAGTGATCTCATGGATCCATTTCGACATCCATCCATCAACAAAGCAAGGTATGTTCTTACATTTATTGATGATTACTCACACTATACTTGGGTTTATTTTCTCAGAAAAAAGTCTGAAGTTTTTGAGCATCTCAAAGGCTTAAAGTCTCTAGTAGAGACACAAACTGGGAAGAAAATCAAGATCCTCCGTACAGACAATGGGGGGGATTATATCAACAAAGATGTTCAAAATATTTGTCGTGAAGCTGGTATCTAGTAACCCATTTGCTACACACAATTACATACACTCCATAGCAGAATGGAGTTGTTGAAAAGATCAATGGGTCTCTCAAGGAGATGACCAGTTGCACGTTGCATGCAATATCACTTCCTTCCAAGTTTTGGGCTGAGGAACTTAACTGTGCTTCTTACATATAGAAAAGAGCACCTAATATATCTATTGAGGATAGGACACCTTTCGAGGCTTGGGCAAGTGACAAACTAGATGTCACACACTTCTACATCTTTGGATCTAGAGCATGGGCCCATATTCCTTCTGAAAAGAGGAAAGCCTTAGATCCACAAATCACACCTTGCATATTTTTGGGATATCCAGATGATATGAAGGGGTACAGATTGATTCATCCCTCTATAGACTGGCTCATCATTGAGCGCATTTTTTAGTTTGAGGAGAGTCCTTTGCATGCACCTCCAGTGCAACATGCAGAGACTCTTGTGCTTCCATTAGTTCTAGAAATCATAGATGATGATTCCACACACTCAGATGATACATATGTAGACATAGATTCATAGGATTCAGTACATGAAAATGAGAGGGTAGTACAACCAAATGAGGAGCCATCATCAAAGCTTTAACAAATTCTCAAGCGAGAACAGTCCACACTTCAGAAAACATGCAACCCTGTAGTGGATCCATTGGATTTGAGAAGGACTCGATCTCAACATGTAGATCCTTCTCATGTACTTTCAGCTTCTGAACCAATGATGCCCATGCATTGCTATATGGTTCCATATTCTGATCCACATACCTACAATGAGGTTGTTGGAAATCCAATATGGGAAGTAGCCATGCAGGAGGAGCATGACTCTCTCCTAGAGAATCAAACTTGGGATCTGGTTCCACTTCCACCAGGGAGGAAACTTGTCAAATGAAAATGGGTCTATAGGAACAAGAGAGCAATAAATGGTTAGGAGAGAAGGTGCAAGGCCAGATTAGTTGTAAAAGGATTTCATCATATTCATGGGATAGATTATGATGAGACATTTTATCCTATAGCAAAGATGGACTCCATTCGCTTGGCTCTAGCCATTGTAACATCCAAAGGATGGAAAAATCACTAGATGGATGTGAAGAATGATTTTCTTCATGGTGACCTTTCAAAGGAGATCTACATGGAGTAGCCATAGGGGTTCATTCAAAACTCATCTTTAGTATGTATCCTAAAGAAGTATCTCCATGGCCTCAAGTAGGCATCTAGAGCATGGTATGCAAAGATGGATTCTTACTTTCTTTCACACGACTTTGTTATATGTAAATATTATTCCAATGTTTACATGTTAAGGACTACTAACTATGTGATGATTTTAGTACTCTATGTTGATGATCTTTTGATCACTAGTAGCTCTGCTTCAACCATTTCTTTGGTCAAATATATTTTGCATGACAGGTTCTCTATGACGGAAATGGGTCCACTACACTTATTTCTTGGTCTTGAGATTAGTCAGGATGCTTATGACATCAAAATTTCTTAGGCTGAGTATGTCAGGGATCTTCTAGATAGATTCCACATGACAGACTGTAAGTCTGCACATACACCCTTCTTATCTGGGATCATACTTGAGGATTGTAGGGATACACCATTAGTGGAAAACACTTTGTATCGATAGTTGGTGGGGAGTCTTTTGTATCTCACCCACACCCATCCATATATCTCATATGTGGTAGGAGTAGTTTCCAGATACATGCAGGAACCCCATGATCTGCACTGGAATGCTTCCAAGCGCATCCTCGGATATGTTCAGGGCACCATGAGTTATGGGATTCCCTATGCAGCTAGTTGAGCATTAGATCTCATAGAATTCAAAGATTCAGATTGGGATAATGATACCACAAATTACAAGTCCACGCCTGGGTACACTCTTAGCTTGGGGTCAAGCCCAATTTGTTGGTCAAGTAAGAAGCAATCATCCATTGCTTTATTTTCCACAGAGGCCGAGTACATAGGAGTAGTCAAATGTGTCATTCAAACACTTTGGATTCAACACTTTCTTACCAATATTGGTATCCAGTTTCACTGTCTGACTATCATATGGTGTGAGAATAAGAGTACATTGATATTTTAAAGAGATCCAGTACAACGACAGTGAACCAAACACATTGAGGTCCACACGCATTTCATCAAATATTTAGTACATGACAAGATCATTTATTTTCAGTTATGTCCTTCCTTTGAACATACTGCCAACATATTCACCAAGACCTTCACTAAGAAGAAGTTTCAGACTTTGCGGGATGATCTTGCATTGAAGAAAAAAATTGCCTAGCAACTGCCTTTTATTCTTTTGATGCACTGTATTTTGAGGAGGGGTTTTGTTCCCACATTCTTTTCCCTCTTTCCTTATTTTTATTCAGTGTTCATTAGTTGCATTGTACATGAGTACCTAATATGGCCTAGTAGCTGGGACTCATTTTTTAGTCCATAGTGATGTTCAAGGGGGGTGTTGAAATTTCTATTTTCGACACAGTAGTTCAATGGGATTTAATTGACTAGTTCTATTTTAGACTTTCTAATTTTAGACCATCACTATTATGAATGCATTCCTAAGATAGGATGTCATTGCCTATATGAGTGAATATCACTCACTCATTGAATAAATCATAATATACATTGATTCTCATTCTCCATATTGTATCTCTCTTCCTTTTCTTGATAAGCTTTGTTTGTGTATGCTTTAGCTAGGTCTCTTGTGCAAGTTTCCATGAAACACTTACAGGAGGTTCAATATCATCAGAGCCCTTATCCACTGGGATGGGTGAATAATATTTAGAGCTCAAAGTCACCAAACAATGTAAGATAATTTTTTCTATAAATGCTTATTTTATTGATGACGTGGAATTATATGTAGTATCCCTTCATGTGCATGGTGTAGTGTTTGGAAACCCCTATATTTATATAAGGGATGAAATCTTCAAGTGGAGTGAAAAACGAGTACGATTAAGGATGGGAAGTCTTACACAATCAATGCACAAAAAGGAAAATCAAAGATCTCTTTGGTGAGTGATAAACACACCAAAAACTTGATCAGTTCTAGTAAGAAGTTTGTATTTATTTTCTTAAGAGAGAATCATCTAGGGGAAGAATCAGTAAGGGTAAAGGAATCTGTGGAGGGATGTACCAAAGAACAAAAAAAATAGTTAAAGCAGTGGTTTCTAGCATACATAGGAATGTTACAAGATCCTAAAGGGTTACCTCCTAAGAGGGAAGTGGAGCATGAGATACACATGTTTCTTGGCTCCCCATTGCCAAATATTCGGTTGTATAGACAGTCGGTTGTAGAAGCAGACGAAGAGAATAAATAGTTCCATCAACTGCTAGAGAAGAGAGTAATTTGACCAAGCACTTCAACATGTGGGTCACCTATTGGTGGGTTGTGTTTTGATTATTTTATTGCGATGATCAAATCCTTTTTTCATCGATATTACATAAGCTATACTTCATATTAGCCATTTTGAAGGATTCTCAAGGTTTATATAATCAATTCACTATGAATTCGCACCAGGTATGTATAATTGGTGTTTTTGCAATGGTTTTGTGATAAATTCAGTTTAGTTCGATGTTTATGAAGATCTAATGTATGGTTTTCTTTCAAGAGCGCAAAATCACGGTCTGATCTTCCATCTGATACCTTGTCCGACACTCCGTTCAACACTTGATCCGACACGTGATCCGACACTCCATATGGCATGAGCTCCGACACTTGGAGCGCATTGGAGATGGCGGTTGGTACATTGGCGTCCTGTGGTGGACGAATCGAGGATCTAGGTTTTGTGCCCCCTCGTGGCCTCCAACTATAGAGCTCGACACATCTCAGATTGGGAGGTTGTAGTGATCATTGAGTGGCTCATGAAATTACTAGAAGATGTTGTTGTTAGAACTCATTTAATGAGTTTGTTGTTTTTAGAGAGGTTGACCCTTCCAGTGGTCAAACTCTCAATATGTAATCATCTATAAATACCACTACCTATGGCATGACTGAAGAAAATAATTTTATTGTTTTATACAAAGATTATCTGCAATTTTTCTCCAGACTCTATTTTTATGATTAATGATAGTATTGCATTGATTTAGCACTTGCCTCTTCTTGTTGGAGTGTATCCATGCCCTGTTGGGGGGCCCACCAGTGGTCTGGTTGACTGTGTATATCAGTATATATTTTATGTTCATCTTGTTGCTTATTTAGAATTCACAATTGTTTCTTTACTGCAAGTATTTCTCAATTTTAATTGTTGTGTATTTGCCAATTATAACTTGTTAATTTATTTCATTTTCCTTAATTACATATTGCTTGATTGAATTGTGTAGATCATATAAAGACATCAATGGTTATGTGTTGTTTACATGTTGTAGGAGATGGTTAATTGTAGTATTGTGTATTTTTCCTTCTTAACTATGAATCATCCTACATGATACTAATTTAAATAGTTTTATTGAAGTATTGATTAAATTACTTTAGTTTAGATTGGTTCTTTTGACATAGTGTTAGTTTAAGATTGGTTTATCTGTAGCTTTGACAGATTAGTTGTTTTAAGATTTGATAGTTTTAATTTAGATAGGTTCAATTTCCATTTCAATTATTCTTTGTAGGTCAATTTTGTCTATTGATTTTGCTTTAGCATAATAGGATAGAAACAGATTTTGGATTATGATTTCTAAAAGCATTTTGGTTAATTTTGAAATATGATTTTTAATGATAGAATTAGTTCAGTTTAGATCATGAAATCTTAGTTATGAATTTGAATTGTAATTTCTAGTTGACATTGATCAATAATTAGAAGTTTGCACAAAGTGAATTTGAATTAGGACTTTTAATCATGAGTTTATGATTATATATATTTCCTTGAAGTGGTGATTTTTAATAGAGTAATTTTAATTGTTGATGATTGATGTATAAAGTTTAGAGCTCACATGGATTCCATAAATACTTAGTGTTGCTTCTATGATGGCAACAATTTCCTTAGATTTCCTTATTCATACTTTCCATTTCTCTATAGAAGTCAACATTGAATTAATTCCTGTTGAATTGTCACTAATAGTCAGATGCCATCGTGATGTTATTCGACACCGAAGACACAATAATCACCTTTGAATACTTTCTTTCTTCTTACTGCAAGATAGAAATAGTTTTGATCAATTAGAATTTGAATAGAATCATAACACTTTTACTTTTGATTAAGTAGATTAAAATTTATTCTTTGTAAAATAAAAATAGTTATGAGTTCTTTTTAAGAATAGAGTTCACTTGTCAAAAATATTTTCGATAGATTATTTGTTTACTTGCTTACTTGCTCAGAGATAGATAGATAAAATAACTCAGAGATAGATTACTTGATGTTGCTTACTTAAAAAGAGATTGAATAGATTAACTATCTTTAAAATAGATTGTTATTTTCTTATTTAGGAATAGGCCATAAATTCAGTGTTTGAAGTTGCTTAGGGTAAATAGTTCATAATTCTAGAATTGCTTAAATCTCATTAGTTGAAGGTTGTTTTACATATAATTTGTTAATTAACTAAAATTGAAAAATCATCTCTTTAGAAAGTAGAGTGTTGATCCCTAGGTTAGACCATCTCCTTAATTAGACAATCATTCCTGCCTTGGCTCATACAGTTCCACAACTCTAAGTTTACTTACCCTGGGTTAACAATTTAATTGAGGGAATTAGTGCATATAGAATACCCATCATTTTTTGTGTCGTTGTCGGGGAGTTGTCTTAAGGTAGGAAATAGTTAGGAAGTAGATTATTTCTAAACCTTAGCATTAGTTTGGTGGCGGGGGAACTTTAAGATGAGAGGTAAGAACTTGCGCATCTGTTATAGCAAGTTCCCCCAAATCCAATGGTATTTTTTCTTTTTGTTTTCTTTCATGAACAAACCTAGGGACCCAAAGGGTAGATACATTAAAACCAAACCAAAATTTTTGATCAAGGTTTCTTCTAACCTTTTTGGGGTAAGGAACACTCCACCCATAAACTCTGCAAATCGATATCGAAAAATAGGGGTTATCTCAACCCAAAGAGATAAAGAAGTCTCTAAAGAGACCAAAACCGAGAGCACTATATAGAAGAAAATTGAAACATTAATAGTAGTTGGATAGGAGGCAAGACCACTAGGGCCTTCATCAAAACCAGCCAACAAAACCTTTTGTTTTTCACCACCATCAGGGGACTCTAACTTTGTAGATATCATTGACCCTGAATAGGTGAATACTCTCTTTGGAAGTTCAACCAATATAATTGTTTCCCAAGTCGAAATAGAAACTTTGGCACCAATAGTTTCAACCAGCTCGAGTAAAGTCCCAGACATCCAAACAGTAGATAAATCTTCCCATCAAAGGGATACCTTTCATGGAAAATAACCTTGGGATACTTTGTTATATTCAAGGATAAAACCATTTAGGTACTCTCTCTTTGGAAACCAAACGAGTATGGATGATCAGGAGGATCACAACCATGTAAGACACGATGAGGGAGAAGAAGTTGGAAACCAAATAGAAACCACCTTCAAGTTTTTGGTGCAGTACCCTCTGCCTCAGCAGGTTCTGTACAACCTCTCGGTCTTAGGATTGTTCACGAATTCACTTTTGAGCCGAAGCAACTCCTTTGGATCCCTATCGAAACCTCAACATTCGATCCACATGTCCTTGTCCGAAAACCCCACCTGTGCGTGACATGCACAAGGTGTAATTTATCACCTACTCATAGCTTCCAACACGACCGTGATCATTTCCCAAAATGTGATTTCAGGTTTCGGTACTTCCTGAGTCCTGATATCAAGAGTCCTTGACTCCTCGATCTCCCAGTCTCTGAAATGTTGATTTGTTGGACTGGCTTTAGTCGTATTTATCCCCCTGGGATACACTCTTAGTTCGTATGACCTCCCCTCATATTACCGCAGTTCTCTTCTGGGTTCATCAACGAAAAGCGCTTGGCTTCCTGTCTTCAAGACTCCCGAAAAGATGATTTTCGAAATGCCGAAATGCCTATTTCCTGGCTTTCTCCTCCTTTCACGATTTCGGGCTTTTTGATGCCAAAATACTTGGTTATCATATCCTCAAAACTCCCGAAGTTCCAAACTCTGAAATGTCGATGAATACACCCATCCTCCGCGTCCCGTGCTATTCCTCAGCAACTTTGGATTTTCGCGTTTCGGGCTTTCCCGATGCAAGTTTTCCTCCAGTCCCTGTTCCTTAGACTTCCTGGTATCCAAAATACCAATACAGTCCTTTCACTCCTGGCCAAAATCAATGGCTATGATCCACTCTCAAATCAATGGACTTGATCCTTTCGGGATCTTCGTTCCTAAGAAATCGGATTTCATGTCCTCAAGATTTCTGAAATTCCGATATCCGGTATGCTAAAATCTGGCTCTTTCCCTCGTGACCTGGCAACACTCCTTCTATGCTTTCAGGAATTCGCGTTTCAAAATTTCGCGACTCCTAGCGCAACAATGCCTTGTCCTCTCGTACTCCCAGTATCCAAAATACCGAAGTACTGAAATCCCGAACCTTCGGTTCTCCTCCTCCTGAGCAAGATTGATGACTCAAAGCCTCCCTTGATCCAACGACTCAGATCCTTTCAGGATTATATGGGTCAAGATTTCTGAACTCTCACCCCTGCATCTTTCGGAAGCCGAAATACCAAAATAGTCCTTTTCAAGAATTTGCCCGAAGCCTGGATCACTCCACGTGTCCTCCTCTTAGATGACCCCGATTCTTTCAGTCTTCAGGACTCTGCGAACCCAATGAAACTGATCCTCTTGTCTTCTGAATCCCTTCTATCCAATTACCCGGTGATTCCCCTGATCTTCACCACGTGTCCTCCCACAGATGGGCGACTCTGATCGATTTCGGGACTTCACCAATTGTGAAGTCAAAAGACTTCTCTATGCTTTGCTTCCCAATGTCTGAATCCCCGATATGAAAGGATCTCATGACACATGTCCTCCTCAGATGGATGGCTCAGATATCTTTGGGACTTTGAGACCCGTGAGTTCTAATCTCTCGATCTGCTGTCCTCTGAACCTATGAACTTCAGAAGTCCCGAAATCCGAAATCCCGATGCCTTTGCCTTATCAGGACTTTTCTGGATTCTCTGCTATGTGCATGATGATTAAACCTCATTATCCTTTCGACAGATCTGATGGCTATCGGCTATCTGCATGAGATCTGACGGCTCATATCTTCCTCTCCTATGTGCTCTCCTACTGCTATCTGAATGTGAAATTTTCAATGGTCCAGATCTTCCCTTCGACCTGATCCGACGACAGCTATGCTCTCCCCTTGAGCTTGCACTTTCTTCCCAAACTTTGGAAGATTTTCCAAATTCCAAAGGCTTCGACCTTTTCTTTCCAGTGTGAGCTCTACACCATTGAGTCTCTCCTGCGTTCTCAAAGATGTTGTCCCTCCTAAGATTCTCTTCGTGAATCCTCAAAGGATTCTTCGACTTTTGTTGCTCCTTGTAGATTCTTTGCACACAAGAAGGTGCTATCTCTTCTGATATTTTCCTGTAGCTTCGACCTCTAAGGGATTAACCCTTTTTCCTTTTCCCTCAGGCAGAGAATCTGATGCCCTCCTGACACTCTCTTAATCAAGAAACTTCTTGCTGAGTCTACAGGGTGTTCAACAACCCTGTGAAGATCCTCTCCTGGACTCTTCTCTGTTCCAGAAATCAAAAGAGTTATTTCCTGTTCTCTTTCTGCACACCAACTCAATGCCCTCCTGGAAGAGTGTCCAGAATCCTCAATGATTCTATTTCTCTATGAACTCAAAACAAAGTTCCTCCTCAGCACTTTGTTCCTATGCTCAATGCCCTCCTGACAGAGCTCTATAGAATCCTTAGTGATTCTATCTCCTTCTGAACTCGAACCGGATTTCTTCTTCTCAATGCAACCCGTGCATTCGCTCAATGCCCGCCTAACAGAGCTCTTGCAGAATCCTACAACGATCTTGTCTTCCACTTTGTCTTCCCCTTCACAGTCTTACCTCCAAGGTATTCAACAACCTTGAGGTCATCCTCTAAGTCAATGATTTTAGTTGGTGTGCCCTCCTAGCACATCCTTGTCCAAATTCCGCAGAATTGGAAGTACACTCTATGCACTAGCTTTCAGAACCCACAGTGCTCTATCATACCCTCTTGGCATGAAGCCTCAAAGATCCCCAAACCTAAAATCAAAGAACCCGCAGATAGTAGAACCTATATATCCCTGCAAATTCATACCTAATCATACATATACAACATATAAATAACACACAGAGACATTCATCATAAACACATAAACACACAGAATCTCAATGCAGGAAATCTTCCCATGTATTAATATGAAAAATGCCTATAAAAAGGTGTTCTTGAGCTCAGACTTTCACAGAGTCTTGGCTCTTCCTCTCTAATCTACTCTACTCTTGCTACCTTGCACTCTAACTCCAAACAAGATCAAAAGATCTTTTACATGAGGGGCCTCTTCGAGCTCTTCCCTCCAAGCTACCTACTCTCCTTCAATTACATTTAAATTTACATTGAATGGGTTGTCTAGTCCAGATCGGAGCTAGATCTCAGCCTTACAACAATTAAAGACTATATACATCTAAAGCCTGTGTATGGGCACGACCTTTTGGCTCTAACAACCTTACAATATTAAATTCCCTTAATTCAAATTCAAAATATGAGAGGGCTAGCTGGCTAGCGCATGGCATCTTTAGGAGAGATGCTCTTGCATCATACTCCTCTGTTGCGAAAATTCATGAGCTCCTGCTCATGAGCTCTCCACCATGGTTGTTGAAATCCTCCTGGATCCCAAACAACTCTTTGGAGCTATCTCCCTACTCCATCTTTCTGTTGCCTTGTTGTCTCCCTTCTACTCAACTTCTCATCGTTGGCAGTCTCTTGTGCTAACTTCTACATCAGCTTCCTGATCTGTTTGATCACTTCGTCCAGCTGCTCCAATGGTTGGCTCTATTCTTGCAGTCTCCTCTGCTGCAAATTCTTTCTGCAGATGGGTAGATCACCATGATCTCCCATGCTATCTTCTTCATCCTTTGTGGCACTAAGTGTCCACTCTACTGCAAATTTCATCTTTGCAATCTCATCATTGAGCTGCTGCTCAACTTCTCTCTGTGACAACTCTGCTATCATTTATCCTTGTCTTGGCTCAAGTCCAACTCCTTCTAGCTTTTTCTCAGCCTGGAATTTTCCTTCATCTTCCACTGCATACCTCGGTACGACAGTGATCATCATTAGTTGTTCATATCCTTGGCTAAAATCTCTTTGCGATTCCTCAGAATGCTCCTCCTTTGAAATATGCATGACTATCTACTCTTGGCAGTCATCTGTTGGCTCTGGATTGTTCACCCAATCCTCTAGCATCTCCAACTCCATCTCCCATGGAGTGATCAACTTATCTCCATGCTCTTCCCTCGCTGTTAGATTCAGTGCTGTAGTTGTTTTCCCTGTTTCAACTTTCTGGTTGAAAATGTTCAGTCTTTCCTTGGAATGCTCATCTTCCTCTCCTTGGGCAGCCTCTAACATCTACTCCAATTCTTCTTTGATAGTCAAAGATGGATATCCTTCTACTGTTGTTGCAGCTTCATCAGAAACACAAACTTTTGCCTCCCCTGGGCGATGTGGCAGGAATATTCGAATTCCTCCAATGATCAGAGAACAATTCTGATCCTCCTTCTCTGTTAGTTGTCCTTATTGATATGAACTTAGATCTGAGCTCATCTACTCTCCCTTTCCCACCTGGAAATATGGGATTTCTCTACTGTTCTCCTGGCTGTTTATGAGATCCTCAGATATCATCTTATTTCCCTCTTGGAAACATGAAATTTCCCTGCTGTCCTCCTGAAAGTCTATGAGATCCTGCAGCGATCTCATCTCATTGCCCTCCTGGAAATTGGAAATTTTAGTTCTTCCATATTGGCAGTTTCTAAGATCTTCAACTGATCTCATGTCATCCTCAGCATCACTAAGATTTCCCCCATCCTCTGGTTCACACACCTGAACCATTTTCTCCTCTGGTCTGTTGAGGTTTTCAACATGCCTCAACCATATTTTCAACAACCTTTGTTGTATTCTGACCACCAATTCCGTGACTGGCCATTTTACCTTCATCTTCATGGGCCATTCATACACCCATCTCGACTTTGTATCTTGTTGCAACCACAGTGAAAGCTCCTCCATCCTTGCTCTAATCTCAACAAGTTCTTTATCCCTTGCAGCATTCTCCTGCTACTGATGGATATTCTTTCCACCGTGCTTATGGCCTTCAGTAGCCATTCTTCCCACTGTCTATTTGTTCTTCTAATAGATCTGTTGCTGTCACTCTGCAACCTTAAGTGCTTCCAGTGTCTCCTACAGTCGACCCGACTGCCTTTTGACTGCTACGCACCTGCAACAATCTCCATAGAGTCTCAACACTCTGTCTTCCCTTGCCTGTCTCTGCAAGCTGCCTCTGATACCACTTTGATGTATATTAGAGTATTCTTTTTTTTTTCCTCTCGCCTCCTTTGCCTGAAATATACAAACAGAGTTTAGGGCTCTGATACCACTTTGGTGCAGTACCCTCTGCCTCAACAGGTTCTGCATGACCTCCCAGTCTTAGGATCATTCACGAATTCACTTTTGAGCTGAAGCGACTCCTTTGGATCCCTATCAGAACCTCAACATTCGATCCATAGGTCCTTTTCCGAAAACCCCACCTGTGCGTGACATGCACAAGGTGTAAGTTCTCACCTACTCATAGCTTCCAACACGACTGTGATCATTTCTCGAAATGTGATTTAAGGTTTTGGGACTTCCTGAGTCATGATATCAAGAGTCCTTGACTACTTGATCTCCAGGTCTCCGAAATGTTGATTTGTTGGACTGGCTTTAGTCGTAGTTAGTCCCCTGAGCTACATTCTTAGTTCATATGACCTCCCCTCATATGACCACAATCCTCTTCAGGTTCATCGATGCAAAGTTCCCGGCTTCCTATCTTCAAGACTCTCGAAAAGATGATTTTCAAAATGTCAAAATGCTTATTTCCCGGCTTTCTCCTCCTTTCGCGATTTCGGGTTTTATGATGCCGAAATTCTTGGTTCTCATATCCTCGGAACTCCCAAAGTTATGAACTCTGAAATGCCGATGAATACACCCATCCTTTGCGTCCTATTCTATTCCTCAGCAAATTCGGGTTTTTGTGTTTCGGGCTTTCCCAATGCAAGGTTTCCTCCAGTCCCTGCTCCTTAGACTTCCCGCTATCTGAAATAATGATACAGTCCTTTCACTCTTGGCCAAGATAAACAACTGTGATCCACTCTCAAATCAACGGCCCTGATCCTTTCGGGATCTTCGTTCCTAAGAACCCAGATTTCATGTCCTCAGGATTTCCGAAATCCCGATATCCGGTATGCCAAAATCTATCTCTTGCCCTCGTGACCCAGCAACATTCCTTCTATGCTTTCGGGAATTCGCATTTTGTAATTCCGCGACTCCTAGCACAACAATGCCTTATCCTCTCGTACTCTCGGTATCCGAAATACCAAAGTACCGAAATCCTGAACCTCCGGTTCTCCTCCTCCTGAGCAAGATCGACGACTCAAATCCTCCCTTGATCCAACGACTTAGATCCTTTCAGGATTCTATGGGTCAAGAGTTATGAACTCTCACCCCTGCATCTTCCGGTTGCCAAAATATCGAAATAGTCTTTTTCAAGAATTTCCCCGACGCTTGGATCGCTCCACATGTCCTCCGCTTTGATGACCCTGATTATTTCATTCTTCGGGACTCCGCGAACCCAACGACACTGATCCTCTTGTCTTTTGAATCCCTGGTATCTGATTACCCAGTGATTCCCCCAATATTTGCCACATGTCCTCCCACAGATGGGTGGCTCTGATCGCTTTTGGGACTTCGCCAATTGTGAAGTCAAAATACTTCTCCATGCTCTGCTTCCCAATGTCTGAATCCCCAATATGAAAGGATCTCACGACATGTGTCCTCCTCAGATGGACAACTTATTTATCTTCAGGACTTCATGTCCCATGATTTCTAATCTCCCGGTCCGCTGTCCTCTGAACCTCCGAAGTTCCAAAATCTGAAATCCTGATGCCTCTGCCGTGTCGGGACTTTTCCGGATTCTCTGCTCTGTGCATGAGGATTAAACCTCATTCTCCTTTCAATATATATGACATCTATCAGACATCTACATGAGATCTGACGGCTCAGATCTTCTTCTCCTGTGTGCTCTCCTGCTGTTATCTGAATGTGAAATTTTTAACGGTCCAAATCTTCCCTTCGGCCTGATCCGACGACAGTCGTGCTCTCCCCTTGAGCTTGCGCTTTCTTCCCAAACTTTGGAAGATTTTCCAAATTTCAAAGGCTTCGACCTTTTCTTTTCCTATGTGATATCTACACCATTGAGTCTCACCTGCGTTCTCAAAGACGCTATCCCTCTTGATCTTCTCTTCTTGAATCCTCAAAGGATTCTTCGAATTCTGTGCTCCTTGCAGAGTCTTTGCACGCACGAAGGTGCTATCTCTTCTGAGATTTTCATTTAGCTTCGACCTCTAAGGGATTAACCCTTTTTCATTCTCCCTCAGATAGAGAATCTGATGCCCTCCTGACACTCTCTTTCTCAAGCAACTTCTTGCCGAGTCTGCAGGGTGTTCAACAACCCTGTGAAGAGCCTCTCCTAGACTCTTCTCTGTTTCAGAACTCAAAAGAGTTCTTTCCTGTGCTCTTTCTGTACACCAACTCAATGCCCTCCTGGAAGATTGTCCAGAATCCTCAGTGATTTTGTTTCTCTATGAACTCAAAATAGAGTTCCTCCTAAGCACTCTGTGCCTATGCTCAATTCCCTCCTGGAAGAGATCTATAGAATCCTCAGTGATTCTATCTCCCTTTGAACTCGAACCAGAGTTCTCCTCCTCAATGCAACCCGTGCATCCGATCAATGCCCTCCTGGCAGAGCTCTTGCAAAATCCCACAGTGATTCTGTCTTCCACTATGTCTTCCCCTACACAGTCTTGCCTCCAAGGTATTCAACAACCTTGAGGTCTTCCTCTGAGTCAATGATTTCAGTTGGTGTGCCCTCTTAGCATGTCATTGTCCAAATTCTGCAGAATTGGAAGTACACTCTATGCACTAGCTTTCAGAACTCGTAATGCTCTGTCACACCCTCTTGACATGAAGCCTCAAAGATCTCCAAACCTGAAATCAAAGAACCCGTAGATAGCAAAACCTATCTGTCCCTACAAATGCATACCTAATCATACATCTACAGCATATAAAGAACACACAAAGACATTCATCATAAACACATAAACACACAAAATCTCAATGCAGGAAATCTTCCCATGTATCAATATGAAAAATGCTTGTACTAAGGTGTTCTTGAGCTCAGAATTTCACAGAGTCTCAACTCTTCCTCTCTGCTCTACTCTACTCTTGCTACCTTGCACTCTAACTCCAAACAAGATCAAAAGATCTTTCACATGAGGGGGATGTTTGATATCTTCCCTCCAAGCTACCTACTCTCATTCAATTACATTTAAATTTACATTGAATGGGTTGTCTAGTCCAGATCGGAGCTAGATCTCAGCCTTACAACCATTAAAGACTATCTACATCTAAAGCCTACGTATAGGCATGAAATTTTGGATCTAACAACCTTACAATATTAAATGCCCTTAATTCAAATTCAAAATATGAGAGGGTTGGTTGGCCGACGCATGGTTGTCTTGGGAGTGATGCTCCTGCATCAGTTTCCAATTTTGGATACCACACAAAATTTCAACATGAAGAACATTCCACTCTCGACACTACCCACCTTTTACGGTAAACATAGTGAATACTTGGATACCTTTCTATTTGAGTTTGACATATTTTGTAAGAGCTACAATTACTTGCAAGATGCCCAGAAACTAAAACGTTTTCTTTCCACCCTCAAGGATTCTGCACTAAGATGGTTCATGGGGTTGGGAGAGTCTAGTATTAGGTCTTGGGAAGACATGAAATCTATATTTCTTAAAAAATACCAAGACTACTGCAAGTCCAAGGATTCTCGTAATGATATTTTTAAGATCCAACAATTAGAGGATGAGATTCTCGAGGATTACATGGAACAATTTGCTTATATCTCACAAAAATTGAAGTACCATGACCTCTCAGATGATGCAGTCAAGAATCCTTTCCTTAAAGGTATTTCAGATAAATACCTAGAGACACTTAACCTGATGGAATCATGTGACATCTACCATAAACCATTTACTGAGATCTGTGAAATGTGTGGGAACTCCTCGAGGATTAGAGCCAAAATGGGGAAGGGTGTTTGGGATATTTATAGTAGAAACCTAAAAACAATTAGTTAAGGTGGTATCACAAGGGTAGAGATAGGAAACCTATTGGAGAACTTCAAAACTGATATCTTAAGTACAATAGGTTCTTAGTTGCAAACCCTAAAGATTAAAAAGAATTAGGAGGAGGAGAATGCAACAATATGCATATTTTGTCCAAGATGCAGGAGGAATCATTCCTCAAGGGAATGCCCATTAGACAATATTTTAGTTTGTGTCTTTTGAACTAAATACCACCCAACTGAAAAATGCCCATCACTGCCCATTTTATTAGCCATTTACATAAGTGGGGGTCTTGGAGAATCCTCTTATGCACCTAGGAGGCCATGACATCCTAGGATTCAACCTACATACCCAGATATACCACCTCAAGTTCCACCCTATTATCAACAATCACAATAGTAGAACTCATCGAATTGGAAAAATGGGTCTACACAATATCACCATCCTTGGCTACAAGGATGGAGAGTAGGGCATACCCAAGGAAACACTGAAGCTCCACATGTTTCTATTCCCACTCATCCTTACCCCCAGTTTCCACCGAACATCCCTCAACTTTTTCCAGGTTTTGTTCCCCCACGTTTACCTCCTATTCCACAACAACCCGAACAATACCATAATACAATCTCCCCAAGATCAACATTATTATCGGAAAACCAGTTCCCAAACCCAATAACAAACCAACTCAACCTCTTCACAATGTTGAGATGCAAACCTTCCCGATGTATGTTATTTCTCCTATTCAATTGTAGGATATTCAACTAAGGTCAGGAAAAGTTCTGGATAAAGAGGCCTTC
>JZKD02S2422334.1:0-14930 GCA_000966675.3 Picea glauca
ATTATTAAATGTAATCTCATCCATATTCTAACTTGGTCATATTGGTTACAACCAACGCTGGATTATAGGATCTGAAATCTTATTCATAGAAGAATCGTTGTCACTATTTCCAACATTCTCCACCTTGACAACAATTAACTTGATACCTTGCTCCTACTTTTGTTTGTCACCTTTTTTGCAAGCCAAGAGAAGCCAAACACCATCGTAGCTTCTCTAATAGTAATGGTTTTGTGAACATGTCTGCGCAGTTCTATTTTGTATGCACTTTCTCAAGAGAGACTCCACCTTCATTGATGACCTATTTAAAAAAATGGTACTTGATAGATATATGTTTTGTTTTACTGTGATAGGCTGGATTCTTGGCCAAGTGAATAGCACTCTGACTATCACAAAGTAACTTTACTTTGTCCTGTATCCTTCCAAACTCACCAAACAAACCTTTCAACCAAACTGTCTCTTTGCAAGCATGTGAAGCAACTACATATTCTGCTTCTGTAGTGGATAAAGCAACAATGTTCTGTAGCTTTGACATCCAACTAATAGCTCCACCTGCAAGAGTAAAGATATACCCTGAAGTTGACCTTCACTTGTCCAAATCACGTGCAAAATCAGAATCAACATATCCAGATACCAAAGCACCCATTTCAATGTTGCCCAATGCTCTTTACCTGGATTTTCCATATACCTGCTAACAGCCCCAACTGCATGAGTTGGCCTTGTACTAACCATCAAATACATTAGACTTCCTACTGCATTAGCATATGGTATTCCAGACATATATTCATTTTCTTCTTTTGTACTAGGACATAAACTTGAAGAAAGCTTAAAATGGTAAGCCAAAGGGATTGAAACTGGTTTCACATCATTCATACCAAACCTCAAAAGTATATTCTCAACACACTTCTATTGTGACAACCAAAGCTTACCATTCCTCCTGTCTCTGAATATTTCCATGCCCAAAATCTTCCTTGTTGCTCCTAGATCTTTCATATCGAACGTCCTAGCCATCTAAGCCTTTAACTTGTTGATCTCAGTTATGTTTTTTCTTGCTAAAAGAATATCATCAATATACAATACTAAGATAATGAATATGCCATTATTCAATTTCTTAAAGTAGACACAATGATCATACTCACTCCTTGTATAATTCTGACTCACCATGAAAGAGTCAAATTTCTTATACCATTGTCTAGGTGACTCCCTCATACCATACAATGATTTCTTGAGCCTGCAAAAAAAATTCTTGTTGTGATTCTGAACGAATCCTTCAGGTTGTTGCATGCAAATTTCCTCATCCAAATCTCCATGTAAAAAAGAAGTCTTAACATCTAGTTTCTCCAACTCCAAATCAAGCAATGCAACTAATGCTAACACAATTTGAATTAAAACAATCTTTACTACTGGTGGAAAAATCTCATGAAAGTCAATACCTTCCTTATAAGAATACCCTTTCACAACCAGCCTTGCCTTGTACCTTTCCACCTTATCATCAACACCCTTCTTCAGCCTGTAGACCCACTTGCAACCTACAATTTTTTTGTCTCTTGGAAGTTCTACCAGGTCCCATGTAGCATTCCTCTCTAATGTCTTCATTTCATCCTTCATCAATTTTTTCCATTTATCACTGTTAGAACCCTTCACAGCTTCCTGATAGCATGAAGGTTCATCATCATTAGTACTTAAATAAAATGATGAAACAAAATCATCATACCTTCTTGGAGGATTTCTAACTCATGTAGACCTCCTTAGGGAAGTTTGTGGCTCATCCACAATCTGTTGAATTTCATCATCAACCATGTCTTCCTCTGCTGCAGGAGACTCTTCATGAACATCTTCTGAAACGTGTTCATGTTCACCTTCATTGGTTTCAATCTGAATTTCCTGATACTTTGGTGCTTCTTCCTGTTTCCTTTGAACATCAACATCTAATTTGATGAGAGATTATTCATCAAATATTACATTTTTGTTAATGGTGATCTTATGGGTAGTAGGATCCCACAACATGTACCCCTTAATACCATCACCATATCCAACAAAGATAAACCTTTTTTATTTTGGATCAAATTTAGAGCTCTGTCGTTTCAAAATTAGAGCATAGGCATCACAACCAAAAACTTTAAGATTAGAATAATTACAAGGGTGACTTGTCCATACCTCTTCAGGAATTTTGCATTCTATTATTGTTGATGGTGATTGATTCACCAGATAACAAGCTATAGATACAACTTTTGCCCACAGTTCCTGCTGCAATTTGGCATTACTCAACATACTCCTTTCTCTCTCTAGAAGAGTCTTGTTCATGCGTTCAACAACTCAGTTTTGTTGAGGAGTATATGTAGTGGTTTTATGCCTATCGATCCCAAATTCCTTGCAATAATTCTCAAAATCCATTGACGTAAATTCACCATTGTTATCAGTTCTTAAACATTTAATGGATCTACGATTTCTCTTTTCCATTAAAGCTCTAAACTACTTGAAAACTGTAAATACATTAGTCTTACTCTTTAACATATAGATCCACACCTTCCTAGAGAAATCATCTATAAATGTTAAAAAATATGATGATCCTCCATATGAAATAGTAGGGGATGGTCCCCAAACATCAAAATGAATATATTCGAGAATTCCCTTACCGGTATGTCTTCCAGTTTTAAATTTCTGCCTATTCTGTTTTCCATAAATACAATGCTTGCAAAAATCTAACTTTAAAGACTTTAGACTAGGAAATAAATTCCCATAAGATAATACCTTTAATCCTTGTTCACTCATATGGCCCAACTGTTGATTCCATAGTCGAATAGAATCATTGTTGTTCTGAAATACCATTTTTGAATGATCTGATTCAATCCTCTCTTCTAACATAAACAGGTTACCAACCTTATTTTCTTTCATAACCAACAGAATTCCTTTGTAGACCTTCATAACTCCACTTGAAAAATACTCTTATAACCTACTTTGTCTAAGAATCCCAAATAGATTAGGTTCTTCCTAATCTCAGGTACATGTCTTACATCAATTAAAATTTTAAGAGTTCCATCAAAGATCTTAACTTGAATGCTACCAATTCCCACAAATTTACACGAGATATCATTTCCCATGTAAACTATTCCATCATCTATAGACTGATAAGTAATAAAATAGTGTCTATGAAGACACATGTGGTTTGAAGCAGTAGAATCTAATAACCATTGTTGATCATAACGTCAACCAATACTAATTGATAAAACTTCATCATTCATACATGAACCTATTGTTGAACCTGTTTCGGTTGCATTTGATTCCTTCATCTCTTTTGGAGGCTTGTCTTTGGAGGCTTGCTGTCTCTTCCAACAATCCTTCTTTAGATGTCCATATTTTCCACAAAACCAACACTTAAGCTTGCTCGTTCTTCCCTTCAACTTTGACCGAGATAAATCCCTCTGACTGTGTCCTCTTTCTTTAGGTCTCCCTCTGATCACCATCGCTTCAGATGTAGAGGTTTATATATTGGATTTCTTCTTTGTTTCCTTAGACAGTAAAGCTCCAACAATATCATCAAACTCAATACTTTCTATTGAACTGAAACTAATAGAGGTAAAAAAGTGATCCCATGATGCGGGCAAATAACACAATAATGTAATTCCCTTATCTTCAGATTCAAATTTCACTCCCATGCTAGTCAACTAAACTAAGAGAGTATTAAAGGTATTTATATGATCAACTATCTTCGTACCTTCCTTCAGGCGCAAACTATACAATTGTCTTTTCAGGAAGATCATGTTCGTCAATTATTTCATCATGTACAAGTTTTCTAGCTTTGACCACAAACCGACTGTTGTCTTCTCTGTAACAATGATGAACAGTGCATCGTTGGCCAAACACAGGCGTATGACACTCAGTGCTATTGCATCCATCTCATTCCTGTCTTTGTCTATTATGGATGCAGGCTGCTTTTCTTTTCCCAAAAGCGCCTTCAAAACGCCTTGTTGCACGAGCAAATCATACATCTTAACCTTCGAGATCTCGAAATTGTTCCTACCATTAAATTTCTCAATTTCGAACTTAGCACTCTACGTCTTTGCCATTAGAGGAAACATAAAGAACAAACACCGCTGCTTGTAATATCCAAGACCCTTTTAAAAAATATGTGGAAGAATAATGGTTTAATATTAACATAGTTTTATAAAAGATTTAATAAAAAAACCTTTTTAACCCCACCTTTTATTAAAAAGAAATTTAAAAATTCACCTTTTAATAAAAAAAATCTTGTAATAAAATTCACCCACCTTATTCCTCCACCCTTTTTTGAATGTTTTAAACATTCAACTCACTACAAAGTCCTCGAAACTATAAAAAAAAGTCAACCTTTCATATAAAACAAAGATTTATACCTTTTATACTTTGCAATAAAACTTTGATTTATACAATGTAAATTTTAACTTTGATTTATACAATGTAAATTTTAACTTTGATTTATACAATGTAAAATTTTCAAAGGAAAAGTCACCGTGCAGATGTTTTAAGTGCCCGCGGAGTGGCCTGCGTCCTTCAAAGGGCCACCGCATCTCCCGTATGGCTGGACTACGGATATCTCGAAAAATATTAATGGAGTCGCCGCACCTCCCGACGCATCTAGGCTGTGGAAATTGCGAAAAACCGCCACACCTTCCTACGCATTCAGGTTACAAAAATTTCAAAAATTTACCCTTGCTTGAAGTTCTTACTAGTGGCCACTGCAACGTTCAAGAACTGCAGAAATTTGGGAATATACACACCTCGAGCTATTGTTGTTGCTCCTTCGAATTTTGATGTTCTAGACGTACTCTCTTCCAATCAGCTCTGATATTACTTGTTGCAATTTGCAAATGCGTTGGGATACATTCACCAAGCATATGTATCAGTTGTCTTATTATTCACATCAAGGAAGGCTCACACTCATCTCACACACTTCATGTCTGCCTATATGGGCTTACATAAATTTATATTCATTACACATGAAAACTGATTATTAAATGTAATCTCATCCATATTCTAACTTGGTTGTATTGATTACAACCAACACTAAATTATAAAATCTGAAATCCTATTCATGAAAGAATCGTTGTCACAGTTTCCAACAAAACCCGCATTAGAGATGTCCCAATATCTCTTCTAAAGTAGGCCTGTCATAAGGCTGTCTCTGAATTCCTCTATATAAAAGTGTTCAACTCTCAAACTTACGTGATTGGCTATCATAATTTCTTCTTCCTTATTTATTACGCCAAAAGGCATACACCTATTGACAATGGGCACATTTAATATATTTTTAGTTCTTAATATGTTTTCTATGGACGAGATTAAATATGCTTAGAATATTCTTAGTCGTCACAATAAATGAATGGATCTAATTTCATCCATTAACTTTTGAGTTGTTATAAAGACATCTATTTATATGTTTACTTTTTTACATTTACCTAATCGTGTTTAAAAATTACTGTGTTCACTAACTTATTTCCATGTCTACCTGATTAAAAAATATTAAGATATTCGCACAGGTCTTAAGGCGTTTCATGTTTCTACTGATTGACTTTTGGTGGCCTCGTTTCTGTGCTGGCATCACTAGCGGTCGCCATTTTTTGGATTCCTCGAAAGGCAAGTTCAAGCGTTTAACAATGCGTATGTTGAATGGAGTCCGCATCTTTTCCAAATTAAACCCCACATTGGCGTCGATTGCAATCTATGCGCTTTGCACATGCGCAGGATTTATCTTGTGGATTTCCATGGGTTTCTTGGATTTGGCAGCCAGGAATCATGTCTTGGAGGCCGCCATATATGCAACAGAGGGTTTGAATGAGCATGTCCTCCCTGCATTGTATCTTCTCAACGGTTTGATTTCCCTGCCTTTCGGCGTTCACCAACCGCGAGTTGGCAGCTATGCTAGTCAAATATATAAAGAAATTTCCTTGATAGTCTTAAGACTTCTAAGGCACTACATCTATGAATCTATATCACCCTACAAATTCCTTTTCAGAACTGCAGTGTTCTAAACCTAATCTGCAATATTTCCCTCACCTTTGTTTCAGGTTCATTATAACCTCGGGCTCTATAAAAGTTCTCTGGGACTATTTTCTTTCTATTAGTTTTTCCATTATGATCACTTTCAATTTGCTTAGTTGATCGATCACTTTCATGGATCGATACTTCTCTTTTGATCTCATTCTCTTTTACTCATTTTTTTCTCTTAAAAAGCAATGGAAAGGATCAACTAAAGTTCCCCAATCCTCAGTTCTAGTTATACCTTTTTCTTCTACGACCTTGACTTAGAATCAAGGCTCAATTTTCGCAGATGATGAAAGTAGTTCTAAAATCCACTTTCCAAAGTGCGATACAACTTCGCAAGGACACATTTATTTTCAAATCTTGGTAGATTTTACTTTGGAAAAAATAATTGCCCTAAAATTAATCTTGGTGTGACTCCTTTATGCAAGAATACCTCCCTCGTTCATTTTTTTTTTCTCTGAGATCAAACGATCATAATTTTTCCAAGCCAAAATTTTGATCTGATGCTCTCATGCATTGGTTCTTCAATCTGATGGCTTTTGTAGTTTTCCATTGTGGTTTTGATGATGATTTAGGATCATTGATCTTTGTCGATCAATGATCATCGATGATCCTAGTGTGATCTCTTTCTATGAAGGATTTTAACCATTGATCGAAAGAAAATTTGAAACCAAAGCTCTTACTGCGTATTGAACCAGTCATGAAACCTGCAATCCATAATCAAAGAACAAAGAACCCAATTTCCAACATGAGGGTCTAATCAAATGAAGTTTAAGTCACAGATCTACAATATGAGGCCTACAACCACATTCACAAGGGTTCTATCGATAGAGGAATTATTTGATCTTGGCTTTAAAAAGAAAATGTGGACTCAACCATTTGTTACAGTGATAACTAAAAGGTCAAAATATTTTATCCAATTTCCATAGGAATGCCATCATCTTGAATTGGGAAAGAGAATCAATGATTCTATTATACAACAAGCACATAACACAATGTTAGTTTCTGATGATCAAATTTACATTTATTCTACAAATACCTTACATAAGGTTTACCTCATTTCTATAGTTTGTTTTACAATCAATTGGCCCGTTGGCCATACTAGACCTCTTCTAGTCTTGATCGCCTCTCTCCCTCTATTCTCCAACGCCTCGAATACATCAAACATCACACATTAAAACAATGGTTTACAAAAATAGAATGTTGTCCGGATCCTCAAATCACAAAACACACAACTATTTATAGGGTCTTTAGATCCCTCAAAATCTACAAGAGATCTATATNTGTTGATCTCAGTTATGTTTTTTCTTGCTAAAAGAATATCATCAATATACAATACTAAGATAATGAATATGCCATTATTCAATTTCTTAAAGTAGACACAATGATCATACTCACTCCTTGTATAATTCTGACTCACCATGAAAGAGTCAAATTTCTTATACCATTGTCTAGGTGACTCCCTCATACCATACAATGATTTCTTGAGCCTGCAAAAAAAATTCTTGTTGTGATTCTGAACGAATCCTTCAGGTTGTTGCATGCAAATTTCCTCATCCAAATCTCCATGTAAAAAAGAAGTCTTAACATCTAGTTTCTCCAACTCCAAATCAAGCAATGCAACTAATGCTAACACAATTTGAATTAAAACAATCTTTACTACTGGTGGAAAAATCTCATGAAAGTCAATACCTTCCTTATAAGAATACCCTTTCACAACCAGCCTTGCCTTGTACCTTTCCACCTTATCATCAACACCCTTCTTCAGCCTGTAGACCCACTTGCAACCTACAATTTTTTTGTCTCTTGGAAGTTCTACCAGGTCCCATGTAGCATTCCTCTCTAATGTCTTCATTTCATCCTTCATCAATTTTTTCCATTTATCACTGTTAGAACCCTTCACAGCTTCCTGATAGCATGAAGGTTCATCATCATTAGTACTTAAATAAAATGATGAAACAAAATCATCATACCTTCTTGGAGGATTTCTAACTCATGTAGACCTCCTTAGGGAAGTTTGTGGCTCATCCACAATCTGTTGAATTTCATCATCAACCATGTCTTCCTCTGCTGCAGGAGACTCTTCATGAACATCTTCTGAAACGTGTTCATGTTCACCTTCATTGGTTTCAATCTGAATTTCCTGATACTTTGGTGCTTCTTCCTGTTTCCTTTGAACATCAACATCTAATTTGATGAGAGATTATTCATCAAATATTACATTTTTGTTAATGGTGATCTTATGGGTAGTAGGATCCCACAACATGTACCCCTTAATACCATCACCATATCCAACAAAGATAAACCTTTTTTATTTTGGATCAAATTTAGAGCTCTGTCGTTTCAAAATTAGAGCATAGGCATCACAACCAAAAACTTTAAGATTAGAATAATTACAAGGGTGACTTGTCCATACCTCTTCAGGAATTTTGCATTCTATTATTGTTGATGGTGATTGATTCACCAGATAACAAGCTATAGATACAACTTTTGCCCACAGTTCCTGCTGCAATTTGGCATTACTCAACATACTCCTTTCTCTCTCTAGAAGAGTCTTGTTCATGCGTTCAACAACTCAGTTTTGTTGAGGAGTATATGTAGTGGTTTTATGCCTATCGATCCCAAATTCCTTGCAATAATTCTCAAAATCCATTGACGTAAATTCACCATTGTTATCAGTTCTTAAACATTTAATGGATCTACGATTTCTCTTTTCCATTAAAGCTCTAAACTACTTGAAAACTGTAAATACATTAGTCTTACTCTTTAACATATAGATCCACACCTTCCTAGAGAAATCATCTATAAATGTTAAAAAATATGATGATCCTCCATATGAAATAGTAGGGGATGGTCCCCAAACATCAAAATGAATATATTCGAGAATTCCCTTACCGGTATGTCTTCCAGTTTTAAATTTCTGCCTATTCTGTTTTCCATAAATACAATGCTTGCAAAAATCTAACTTTAAAGACTTTAGACTAGGAAATAAATTCCCATAAGATAATACCTTTAATCCTTGTTCACTCATATGGCCCAACTGTTGATTCCATAGTCGAATAGAATCATTGTTGTTCTGAAATACCATTTTTGAATGATCTGATTCAATCCTCTCTTCTAACATAAACAGGTTACCAACCTTATTTTCTTTCATAACCAACAGAATTCCTTTGTAGACCTTCATAACTCCACTTGAAAAATACTCTTATAACCTACTTTGTCTAAGAATCCCAAATAGATTAGGTTCTTCCTAATCTCAGGTACATGTCTTACATCAATTAAAATTTTAAGAGTTCCATCAAAGATCTTAACTTGAATGCTACCAATTCCCACAAATTTACACGAGATATCATTTCCCATGTAAACTATTCCATCATCTATAGACTGATAAGTAATAAAATAGTGTCTATGAAGACACATGTGGTTTGAAGCAGTAGAATCTAATAACCATTGTTGATCATAACGTCAACCAATACTAATTGATAAAACTTCATCATTCATACATGAACCTATTGTTGAACCTGTTTCGGTTGCATTTGATTCCTTCATCTCTTTTGGAGGCTTGTCTTTGGAGGCTTGCTGTCTCTTCCAACAATCCTTCTTTAGATGTCCATATTTTCCACAAAACCAACACTTAAGCTTGCTCGTTCTTCCCTTCAACTTTGACCGAGATAAATCCCTCTGACTGTGTCCTCTTTCTTTAGGTCTCCCTCTGATCACCATCGCTTCAGATGTAGAGGTTTATATATTGGATTTCTTCTTTGTTTCCTTAGACAGTAAAGCTCCAACAATATCATCAAACTCAATACTTTCTATTGAACTGAAACTAATAGAGGTAAAAAAGTGATCCCATGATGCGGGCAAATAACACAATAATGTAATTCCCTTATCTTCAGATTCAAATTTCACTCCCATGCTAGTCAACTAAACTAAGAGAGTATTAAAGGTATTTATATGATCAACTATCTTCGTACCTTCCTTCAGGCGCAAACTATACAATTGTCTTTTCAGGAAGATCATGTTCGTCAATTATTTCATCATGTACAAGTTTTCTAGCTTTGACCACAAACCGACTGTTGTCTTCTCTGTAACAATGATGAACAGTGCATCGTTGGCCAAACACAGGCGTATGACACTCAGTGCTATTGCATCCATCTCATTCCTGTCTTTGTCTATTATGGATGCAGGCTGCTTTTCTTTTCCCAAAAGCGCCTTCAAAACGCCTTGTTGCACGAGCAAATCATACATCTTAACCTTCGAGATCTCGAAATTGTTCCTACCATTAAATTTCTCAATTTCGAACTTAGCACTCTACGTCTTTGCCATTAGAGGAAACATAAAGAACAAACACCGCTGCTTGTAATATCCAAGACCCTTTTAAAAAATATGTGGAAGAATAATGGTTTAATATTAACATAGTTTTATAAAAGATTTAATAAAAAAACCTTTTTAACCCCACCTTTTATTAAAAAGAAATTTAAAAATTCACCTTTTAATAAAAAAAATCTTGTAATAAAATTCACCCACCTTATTCCTCCACCCTTTTTTGAATGTTTTAAACATTCAACTCACTACAAAGTCCTCGAAACTATAAAAAAAAGTCAACCTTTCATATAAAACAAAGATTTATACCTTTTATACTTTGCAATAAAACTTTGATTTATACAATGTAAATTTTAACTTTGATTTATACAATGTAAATTTTAACTTTGATTTATACAATGTAAAATTTTCAAAGGAAAAGTCACCGTGCAGATGTTTTAAGTGCCCGCGGAGTGGCCTGCGTCCTTCAAAGGGCCACCGCATCTCCCGTATGGCTGGACTACGGATATCTCGAAAAATATTAATGGAGTCGCCGCACCTCCCGACGCATCTAGGCTGTGGAAATTGCGAAAAACCGCCACACCTTCCTACGCATTCAGGTTACAAAAATTTCAAAAATTTACCCTTGCTTGAAGTTCTTACTAGTGGCCACTGCAACGTTCAAGAACTGCAGAAATTTGGGAATATACACACCTCGAGCTATTGTTGTTGCTCCTTCGAATTTTGATGTTCTAGACGTACTCTCTTCCAATCAGCTCTGATATTACTTGTTGCAATTTGCAAATGCGTTGGGATACATTCACCAAGCATATGTATCAGTTGTCTTATTATTCACATCAAGGAAGGCTCACACTCATCTCACACACTTCATGTCTGCCTATATGGGCTTACATAAATTTATATTCATTACACATGAAAACTGATTATTAAATGTAATCTCATCCATATTCTAACTTGGTTGTATTGATTACAACCAACACTAAATTATAAAATCTGAAATCCTATTCATGAAAGAATCGTTGTCACAGTTTCCAACAAAACCCGCATTAGAGATGTCCCAATATCTCTTCTAAAGTAGGCCTGTCATAAGGCTGTCTCTGAATTCCTCTATATAAAAGTGTTCAACTCTCAAACTTACGTGATTGGCTATCATAATTTCTTCTTCCTTATTTATTACGCCAAAAGGCATACACCTATTGACAATGGGCACATTTAATATATTTTTAGTTCTTAATATGTTTTCTATGGACGAGATTAAATATGCTTAGAATATTCTTAGTCGTCACAATAAATGAATGGATCTAATTTCATCCATTAACTTTTGAGTTGTTATAAAGACATCTATTTATATGTTTACTTTTTTACATTTACCTAATCGTGTTTAAAAATTACTGTGTTCACTAACTTATTTCCATGTCTACCTGATTAAAAAATATTAAGATATTCGCACAGGTCTTAAGGCGTTTCATGTTTCTACTGATTGACTTTTGGTGGCCTCGTTTCTGTGCTGGCATCACTAGCGGTCGCCATTTTTTGGATTCCTCGAAAGGCAAGTTCAAGCGTTTAACAATGCGTATGTTGAATGGAGTCCGCATCTTTTCCAAATTAAACCCCACATTGGCGTCGATTGCAATCTATGCGCTTTGCACATGCGCAGGATTTATCTTGTGGATTTCCATGGGTTTCTTGGATTTGGCAGCCAGGAATCATGTCTTGGAGGCCGCCATATATGCAACAGAGGGTTTGAATGAGCATGTCCTCCCTACATTGCATCTTCTCAATGGTTTGATTGCCCTGCCTTTCGGAATTCACCAACCGCGAGTTGGCAACTATGCTAGTCAAATATATAAAGAAATTTCCTTGATAGTCTTAAGACTTCTAAGGCACTACATCTACGAATCTATATCACCCCACAAATTCCTTTTCAGAACTGCAGTGTTCTAAACCTAATCTACAATATTTCCCTCACCTTTGTTTCAGGTTCATTATAACCTCGGGCTCTATAAAAGTTCTCTGGGACTGTTTTCTTTCTATTAGTTTTTCCATTATGATCACTTTCAATTTGCTTAGTTGATCGATCACTTTCATGGATCGATACTTCTCTTTTGATATCATTCTCTTTTACTCATTTTTTTCTCTTAAAAATCAATGGAAAGGCTCAACTAAAGTTCCCCAATCCTCAGTTCTAGTTATACCTTTTTCTTCTGCGACCTTGACTTAGAATCAAGGCTCAATTTTCGCAGATGATGAAAGTAGTTTTAAAATCCACTTTCCAAAGTGCGATACAACTTCGCAAGGACACATTTCTTTTCAAATCTTGGTAGATTTTACTTTGGAAAAAATAATTTCCCTAAAATTAATCTTGGTGTGACTCCTTTATGCAAGAATACCTCCCTCGTTCATATTTTTTTTCTCTGAGATCAAACGATCATAATTTTTCCAAGCCAAAATTTTGATCTGATGCTCTCATGCATTGGTTCTTCAATCTGATGGATTTTGTAGTTTTCCATTGTGGTTTTGATGATGATTTAGGATCATTGATCTTTGTCGATCAATGATCATCGATGATCCTAGTGTGATCTCTTTCTATGAAGAATTTTAACCATTGATCGAAAGAAAATTTGAAACCAAAGCTCTTACTGCGCATTGAACCAGTCATGAAACCTGCAATCCATAATCAAAGCACAAAGAACCCAATTTCCAACATGAGGATCTAATCAAATGAATTTTAAGTCACAGATCTACAATATGAGGCCTACGACCACATTCACAAGGGTTCTATCGATAGAGGAATTATTTGATCTTGGCTTTAAAAAGAAACTGTGGACTCAACCATTTGTTACAGTGATAACTAAAAGGTCAAAATATTTTATCCAATTTCCATAGGAATGCCATCATCTTGAATTGGGAAAGAGAATCAATGATTCTATTATACAACAAGCACATAACACAATGTTAGTTTCTGATGATCAAATTTACATTTATTCTACAAATACCTTACATAAGGTTTACCTCATTTCTATAGTTTGTTTTACAATCAATTGGCCCGTTGGCCATACTAGACCTCTTCTAGTCTTGATCGCCTCTCTCCCTCTATTCTCCAACGCCTCGAATACATCAAACATCACACATTAAAACAATGGTTTACAAAAATAGAATGTTGTCCGGATCCTCAAATCACAAAACACACAACTATTTATAGGGTCTTTAGATCCCTCAAAATCTACAAGAGATCTATATCTATCCTAAGATATCTCTCCTCTCACAATTATTAAGATAGACTTCAATAAGTCAAATATAATTACATACATTCTCAATCCTCAATCACATTTACACAAAACCAAAACAACACAAGAAATTACAACAATACACACTTAGGGGACCAACTCACTTATAAAAATAAAGACCCCCCAAGGTCTTGTCATAATAGTAATTTTGTGGAGGTAGGATGCTCCTGCATCAGAAACAAACCACGTAGAGGATGAGTCAATGGGATGAGGGGAGGAGTGGAGGTGGTCGAGACCTCCTCTCCTTTCCTTGGCTATTTGAGGTTGCAGAGGAAGGGTCGAGCCCATGGAGGAGGAGTGGCTTGTGTGCATGGGAAGTCATGGCTCAACCATGGACATGGGTCAACCAAGTAGGGATTTGGAGTGGAGGTTGAAAAAGGTAGAGGTGGTGGTGTTGTTGCATGGACGGATGGTGATGTTTGGGTGGATTTCCCCCCCTCCTTTTTTGTTTTTATTAAAGTGGGTTTTGGAACTATAGAGTTTTGGAGGGTATAGGTTGAGAGTTCCATTCCCTCCCCCTCCATAATGTATTTTTCATAAAAATTGATAGATTTATGAGTGAAGAAAGGGGAGGGAGATAGGGTTCAAAATCCTTGTCCTAAGAAATTACATGTACAAGAATGCAAATAAATCAAAACATCTATCAATTTCATAAATTTAAGGGGGCCCTTGAGGCTTTGGGCTTGGTGCCCAAGAAGGGTTCAAATCCCCTGCCTCTTGTAACTTTGGACCTAAAACAAACTAAAACCACCAAGAAAAATGAAACCAACACTTATAAACCTCTCAACCAGGAAAAAATCAAATTGAACCAACAATTCAATCTGAGCCATCCCAATCTGAATCAAAACCAGCATGCAAGGCCATTATTTTCTCAGAACCAACATAAAATATATCTTTGAAAATATGAACTAGTGACTTAGGAAGAAAATTAATATGGGTCACTGTACCTGTCATTGTGTTTAATGTTGTTGTGGACCTAAATTTATTTTCTCTCTACTATCATTCCCTGATTTGTAGAGTCACCTTCGTTGCAGAGCCAATTCCCTCTCTCTCCCAACACACCTTTCAAATGGCCTAAGAGAGGTGGGGAAAGGGTCTTAGCATTTTTCATATTTTTAAAAATTTTCTAATATAAAAATTATGCACATACCCTCCCATCTTCCCATTTTTTAAAAAAATTAATTAATTTTTATTCATTTCCTTAAAATGCATGCGCGTCAAAGGTTGAATTTGACTTTTGACCAGGGGCAATATTGGTTGAGGATGAAAAGCTGCCATATGGGACGGAGTCAGAATTGGACG
>JZKD02S2422368.1:11351-28186 GCA_000966675.3 Picea glauca
TTTATTTTTTTTGGTTGATCATAGGATGTAGGCTCAAGTTCTGGTTGACTTATAGGAGTAGAACAACTCGACATATCAACAACAATGTCATCAGTAACAACATTATCAAATTCTTTCATGTTAGGAACAAATAACTCATCAATGTTTTCAACACAATCAATAGTAGGTTACTCTTCTAGCAACCCAATCTGAACTCCACCTATAACAAATAAAACTTCCCTGGTTGCAGTAAGGTCAGGTGTAGGAAAAGAGGCAACAACAACATCATATCCAAGACCTATTCAAGGTGACTTCATCATAGGAGTAATATGAACAACAATACCCTTCCCATTCTTCCCAAGTTCCCCTTTGGTATAGCCCATCTTGTTCAACACTGAGGACCCAATACATGCAGTGTATTTTTCAAAGCTACGAGAAACAATAAATACAAACAATTGGACTACAATCAATATTATCAAATGTGGAAGAAGAAATAGGTGATCCTAGCAGATCAACAACATCAGTGATGATTCTGTGTTTTGCCCAAAACCCCTTTTTGGGGGAACCCCCTTTTTCTGATGCCCAAACCCCTTTTTACACATGGAAGTCATATAGTCTATGCTTTTATTTAGATCTTTTCGAAGGTATTATCATGTTTTTTGCATCAATTTTCCATGGGACAACATGAGGTATGTGTAATCATTTTTTTGTGATGATTTTATGCTAATTCATATTCAATTGAGTGATTACGATTTCTTAACATTTTTCGTTTGCTTGCAACAGGCCAAAAAAGTGATCCATTCCTCCATTCGACATTGTTCGAGGAAGTGAAATTTGAGCTCAATTTGTGGGAGGATGAAGTTGAATCAGAAAAATTTGACACATGGGTTTTGTGCGTAATATGCCCAATTAAGTCTTATACAAGTTGTTTCCTGAACTTGTGGATGGATTGAGAGCAGTTCATGGTCCTTGATCTGACATCCAGTCCTCCATCTCACACTCAATCCAACACTCGATATGGCACTCAGAGCGTAGTGGAGTTGGCGGTTAGCATATCAACTGGCTTCTATGGGTGAATTTGAAACATGGGTTTTGTGCCTGCTCACGCCCTCCAGCTATGGAGCTCATCGTATTTAAATTTGAGCAATTGCATCGGTCGTTATTTTGAGCGCACGAGGCTGTTAGAGGAGATGCATTTTGTTGATGAAACATTAATGAATTTATGTTTTTAGAGAGTGTTGACCCTTTCAATGGTCGACCTCTCAATCTATGTAAAAACTCTATAGATACTTGCTGGTTTGTGCCACCAGAGACACAATTTTTGTATACATACAACCATCATATCGATTTTCTCTGTAAAAACTCTGTTTTTATGTTAATATCAATGTTGTGTTAATTCCGTGACTGCATTTTTGCGTTGAAGTAGTGCCACGACTATCTGGGGGGCCCACCAGTGGTCTGGGTAGCTTGTGCATATCAATGTATATTTGCATCTTTGTATTTGGATTTCATAACTTGCTAGTTTCAAGTTACTTGTTTAAATCGTATCACTGTGTATATATTTTCTAACTTGCAGATCACTTCCTGGACTGCATGTGTATTACAAAGCATTTATAGTCATCCATACTTACTTGTTTATATTATGATACCTAACACTTTGTTATGCAAGTTGCAATTTATTTGTTTATAAGTTGTTTAACTATGCCATCATGGCTCTTTTCTTTCCTGTTTTATAAATTGAAAACCATTTTATAGATTATCTATTTAGACAGTGCCTACTTTATTAAGTTGTAATTTTTGAATACTACTCATAGATTTGCATGAATTGTTAGCTTTACTTCCAGCATCAGAGTGATAAGATAATAGCTGATTTTTAATCTCTTTTGTATAATGTTCATATACTTTGTTAATTAGAAGATCATGATGCTCTTCATTTTTAATTGAAATGTTATCTTAATGTTGTTTATTTTTAGTCAGTGAGATCAGTGTAAAGATAGGTTTCATTCCTCGTAGGATAAATATAATTGTGAGTCTTTGAATAAGTATTTTAAGAATAGATTGCCTTGAATAAGTATGGTAAAGAATTGATTTTAAGAGATACTTTTCCTTATGAATTCACTACTCATAATCATAGATTGCTTTTGAAGAAAGATAGTTTTCTCTGATTAGTTCACTGTCCATAATTGCTTTTAAAGAAAGATAGCTTGTTCTTATTCAAGATTTGACTACTTAGAATAATGAGCTCACCATTCATAGTTGTAGATTACTTTGTAAATTTAAAGTAAAGCTCTTCATTATTTGAGTTTATTGGCATTAGATTAGATTAGGCTAGACTAGGATAGATTAGAGCTCTAGACCTGCACATACAGTGCTGGCACCTCGAAACCTACGAGCCTCGAGTTGACAATTTAATGTCGAAATAGATAACATATATTTCAATCGACAACCAGTATTCTTCTCAACATTCTGTAGTCGGTGAACTTTATATTGAAGGTTTTGTTTGAGGTCCTATATGCAATCCCTAAATAATCTCATTCTTCTTAGCCAACTGGAACAACAAGACATCATAGTCTTCTTTCAAGGCCTGATATTCATCAAATGGGCAGTTTTTATTTGCTTGAAGAGGAGTAACTTCTTCATGAAGCTCATCAACAGAGGCCTGTAAGTGGGAAAGTAGTTCATCAATTAGTTTGGAATCCGTCTCTTCCAACTGGAAAATGTTGGTATTCAAGTCAACATTTTCTGTATGAGAAAGAGCTTTCACTTCCTTCTCTAGATCATTGACAAGAGTTGGGCGATTCCTTTCTAGAGGAATTGTCCGACGCTTGTCTCTTATCTCTGGGTGGACCTTTCTCAAGGTGCTCTTCCTAGTGTGGCCACTTAAAATACCACGTTTATGTATCTCAGGTGGACTTCGACTTTTCTTTGTCTGTCATCGCTCCGCGTGACTAGTGTCAATTCCATGCTGCAATTGTCTTTGTATGTCAGATAAACTCTGCAGCAAGACTGCATTGATTTTCATTTGCTTCTCTTTCTCTTTTATTAACCTCTCATTGTCGGCCTTGCAGCTCTGTAGTTCGACCATGAGGCTCCTCACAGTCTCAGCTAGATCTGGAGGGGTCTCTACCGCTCTCCTTTCGCCAAACTCTGTGTCTCTATTGTGGGAGCCATCCCCCACTTCGTGGTGCGTCACCATTCTATGCATCTACATTTTCCCCTGGTTGATCGTCCGCTTGTGTGCAGGAAAAACACTTGTTGTTAGTCAATATTATATTCATTCATAACCAATGCATAATTCATAATTTTCAAATGCATACACACAATAGGAATTTTCATTCTTAACTTCAACTTTTGATAAAGGGGGTTAAAATAGAGGGTTACTCCTTTTAAGAGTACTTCAAATGGAGTTTCTATGCAACTCATTCATGAGCCCAAGTAGGCCAAGTGTTGTAACCATGCTCTGATACCAATTTGTCACACACCCACTACAACAAGTAATTTTTTTTTTCTTTTCTTCGAGGGACAGAATCCCTGAATTCTACGAGTCCTAGCGCAGACCATCCCTTCCCTTATCCTCCTCCAAGCGAACACAACCTAGCCTTATCGCAAGCGCCTTTCGTAACTCGCGAGTTGGAGAGTCAAGGCTCTCGACTCCTCTTTCTCCAAGTGTTGATACCCAAAATGCGATACGGGTATGGCTCCCTCCTCACTAGCGCTTGCTACATATAAACATAGGATAGGCTAAACACTAGCACTACTCACATATCCCGACCTCGCAAGTTGGAGTGTTGAGCCCTCGTGCTCCTCCTTTGCAAATCCCCGAGACGCAAAAGGTCAACGATGGGTTAACTCTTTTGACTCCTTCCCAGGCGACATGTGTCCACCACCTGTCACCCGCTTCCACCTTTCTCTGGGTGCTTGTTGTTACGCCACCTGTCAACCACGTGGTCCCAACCTAACGAATGTGACACGTGTTCTAACGAGCCCTCGATGCTCGACACTTCACGACTTCTGTAGTCGAAAATAAATTCTTTCAACCTTTGAACCCCCGATATGCGATACCACACGAAGGTTCTGATCCAACGGTTCTCCCATGGCTTGGATCCAACAACCACGATCGTGTCGTGATTTCGAAAATCATGAGTTCGTGTAGTCCTACCCTTGACCACTCCAAGTCGCGAGTTAGCGAAATGATACCCGACTGCCACGCGTCCTGTGCCGATGGATGGTTCTGAATACTTTGGGACTTTCAGAACGTTGTCGAGTCCACTCTCCTGCCTATGCAAAGGTTAAGATCGACAGTCAATAGAGCTCTAACATATCCTTGGATCTACGATCCTGGATCCCATCGCTACTTGCAAAGGTTGAAAGGGTCGAGGTGTTAACGCCTACTCTCATCCTCTAGATCCATCGGTCTTGATAGATTTGGGGTATTTCCGAAAGGATTCCGACCGTGCGTCTACCAAACGATGGGGTATTCTCTTTCGATAATTGGACTCGCTATCCTTTCTGAGCTTGAATCATGAAATTCAACGTCTCGGAGCTTCAAAATCCCACGACTTCGAGACCTTAGAGAGCTACTCTTTCTTGCATAAGGGTTACAGACCCAGATCGCATGAACCTTCAGACGGTTCTTGGGCAATTGTCCCTGAGCTTAGTCGAGTATCTGGGTAAAGGTTCGGTACGGTTCCAAGGTTTATGGGGTAATTCCTGGGGAAGAGTACTCTCGAGGAGCCTTCCTAGAATATTACAAGAATCAAGAAAACAAGAAGATTCTCGGTGGAACGAACTCATGCCCTAGACTTAATCATTTGTACAGAAACCAACTATGGCATGTAAGTACACACATGCATCCATTATTTCCAGTCTAAAACACCAGGCAATCATTCCACACAGAAATCATTATGGGCATATAAACATGAGCATGTATTCATGATTTTCAATTCAAAATACAAGGCATAAAACACTTATTATATCCACCAGACATGATGCAAGTGTTGAGAGGGTTGCTCGTTTCCACCCAATCATAGTCTTAGTGACTCCAAACGGATTTACCACTAGCCACCCCCGAGCTAGACCACAATGCTTTGAGATTCAGTCTCCTACATCCAGCTCAATGGAAGTCAAGGATGAAGGTTACTCTCCTTCTCCTGATACAGAAAAATAATCCAGGATGAAGGTTACTCTCCTTCTCCTATGTTCAGAACTCCCTGTGTTTCTAGNTTGGGATGATATGATGTACTATGCTTCCCCTCCTTCTTTTTTGACCTTAAGTTATATTTATTTGGATTTTCATTAGGTTTTTCCCCTTTACTCAATTCATTCAATTGGCTATCCATAAGAGACTCCTCATATGAAGACCGAGTTAGATGAGGGGATGGAGAGGTATCACCCACACAATGAATTTCCGGATCTATTTCTTCATCCTCTCCTACTTCATCTTCAACCATGTTATTTTTTAGAGGGGTTTAGACTTTTTTATCATCCCTATTTCTTTGATATCTTTGAAGGACCCGAGGGGCATTGTTTGGTCTCCTGAAATTTCCTCTGTTATCAACATTCTGTGTGTTTCTATAATTATGTTTTCCCCCAAGATTCATCTTTTCCATTTCAGTAGAAAGTGATTTAACCAATTTTGTTAGTTCATATACTTGAGGATTAACACTAGAGGAATCATAGATTGAAGCTTCAACCCTACTTTTTCTCCTATCTCTATCATATTTCCCCCCGAGCTTGTCAACTGCCAATATATTATATTCTACCTCCAAGGTTGCATCTTGCATATGACCTAGAGATCAGGTAGATATCCTTTCTCTCAACAAGAGGCAAAAATGAGGGTCAAAAGCACTAGCATAGGTGATCTTGGCAGAAGTTTCAATGGGCTTAATTTCTATGGGGATTTTGTTGTACATTTTATTAAATCTCTTTGAAAAATATGAAACAGATTCCCCTAGTTTCCTCTTGAGTGACCCAAACTCTGTAATATAATATAAGAAATCTTTCTTATCTCCCCAATGCCTTAGAAAGGAATCATCCAGAGCTTCAATTCCAACAATAGATCCAGGATTTAAACCCTAAACCATTTCCTAACCTCACCATCAAGGCTTTGTACAAAAACTCCCATCCAAACATCTTCATTCTCAATATTAGGATTGTCAGCACAACTATAAAAGGCTACAAGGTGTTCCTCTGCAGTTATGTCCTCTTCCCCTGTAAACTTGGGCACTTACTTAAGGTAGTCTCCAACTGGGAGAGTATCCATAGGCTAAGGCAACACAATAGGGGCATACCTAGCAGCTACTATGGAATCCATCCTATTTATAGGAAGGTTAACACCTTCCATTGGATTATAAATCCTAGGAGAACAAGCAGGAGATTGAGTCTTGATTGGTACAACTAATGTCTTGATTATGTGTATCTTGGGAGAAGGAGGAATGTAGGATGCAGAGATTTCAATTTTCACAAGGAGAGGCTGAGTCTTGGAAGAAGTTGCTATAAATTCCAAGGGAACTGAGGTTTCTTCCTCTTTTGTCACAACAAATTTAAGAGAAGGAGGAGATGGAAAACCCAAGGTAGGAAAATCTTCTAAGCTCTCAAGTCTAAACCATCTTACAACATCAGGAGAGGAAAGAACTTAAAAACTTCCTTCTTTCAATTTGGGAGAAAAAGAAGAGTATTTTACAGGGAAATCTTCAAGATTCAAATTTCTAGAAATTTCAACAGAGGGTAAAAGAGGAGTATTAGATATAGCTACTAGTGTTTTAAAGGTTGAATCAAGAAAATGACCAAAAGTACCTAGAATAGTAGTTGGAAAACCTTCTTTAGAAGCTTTTCCCTTCTTGATAATCTTCTATGGGCTAGCTTCAGGTGTAGCCAAAAGTAGATGTGAATTAGACCTCGTGCTTTTGCCTTTAGGAGCCATAACTAAAACAGTGGAGTCGCCAAGTGAAAACTACAGTCTTTAATGTACTGATTACTTATGCACCTCCGGAATCAGTATTTCTTTGTCATTCAATCACAGGGAAAATTTTTCAATCCGTTCCTCGAAAACGACGCCAAGAATGTTAGAACTGAAAGTTACACTTTGACTATTAAAGTGTAATCCCAGTACCCATCAATAGGTTTATGAGATAATTTTTCAAATGTGGTGTCAAATGGATAAAACTCAGTTCAAAAATTTCAAAACACAGAAAATTCTGGGTAAAGTGCAACAACAAAAGAGGTCTTTTTTAACTTAGGTCAGGGTTTTGAGGATTAGCATGAATAGGAGGAAGATTTAGTAAGAAAATGAATGGAATCTACCACTAGACTTAGGCCATGCCAATAGACAAAGGAGGGAAATGATTCATATACAAGAACTTCTTAAATCTAAGCAAACAAAACTCTGAGAAAGCTATAACAGTATCACAATCAAACATCCATTGTCATACAGGTACACATATCATTTGAATCCTTCAATAATAGTACAATTTCAGAGTGAGAGAAATAAGAGGGAAAAAAGATAAATAACTTCCATTAAACAAGATTTCATCAAGTCTGATACATCAAAACCATAGTAGGCTCCATTTCATTAAAATTACCAAAAAAGTCTTTTACACCAACCATTCGAACCCAAAAATGTTCTTCTAATGTTGCATTTATAGCCTAAACAAGGAATGACAACATACAATGCGATCTTGATCCTCTAACATGGGATTCTTCCTCCTAAAGCTAAAAATCTTACACCTGTACAAGTGGAAAAAACAAACTTCTATATAAAAGGGAAATGTTGGCAACCATCATAACACCCTAATATTTGCATAGTGAGGTGTCCCTTGAGCACATGTCCTTTGTTTACAGGTGTCCTCCAGCTTTAAATGACCTCCAAGCATCTGTGTTATGCTCCATTAGTCATCTGGTGACCAATGATCCTCTTGAACCCATCAAAATCGGAGTTTGCAGCGAATCATGTAGCGTTGACTGTATCAGCCAGTTCGCAGTGGATTTTGCAGGGAATTCCGCAGCGCCAGACTGTGTAGAACATTTCACAGTGGATTTCACAGCAAGGTTGTAGTGTTTAACTGTGTATATCATTTCACAACGAATTTCGCAGCGAGGTTGTAGTTTTTAACTGTGTATACCATTTTGCAGCAGATTATGCAATAAAGTTGTAGCTTCTGACTGTGTAAACCATTTCGAAGCACCAGGTGCTACGAAATGTCCTGTAGCTATCTAATTTATCCAACTTGAGACAAAAATACCCCAATTTTTTTTCCAAAAGGTAGATAAGGCTGTAGAAGCCTCCTAATAGGGTGTGTGAATGAAAATTCAGTTATAGGCACATACTTCTCCAAAATATTAAAAAATGCAAGGTTGACCAATTCCAAAATTGAGATTCTTTGAGCCACTTCACTTCACCTCCTGAGTCTGGTACTCCTTCTGGTTGCAGTTTGAGCCAACACATTTAAATTTATTTGGGCTATCTCATCCTTGAAAGGCTACAAATCCATCTTAATCTTTCTGATATGAGATTGTAAATCTCTATTCTGTTTGTATAAATTTTTAAGCTTCCTATGGAGGGGCAGGAATATCCTTGCTATAAACCTGACCATATCAATGGTTTCCAAATACATATCCATCAAATCTTTCAACTTTTTCCTCTCAGCTAACCCTTCTCCCTCCAAGTGAACAATATCCTTTCTAGCATCTCTTTTCTATCTAATCAGTCTTTTGAAGGTAGGTTCTCAGGGGGAGTGGTTATGTCTATGAATTCAACATGTTTTTCAACAGTCTCAATTTTACCTTTATCCTTCCTCTTGACAGGATCTTACGTTATGACCTCTTTTCCAACCGTTTCCTTCTTAGTTGATGACCTGGTGAAGGGACTCCTAGCTTTAATTTCAACTATAGTAGCTGGTGAGGGGAAGAGTAACTTTCTTCCTTTTTTTCCTGTGGCTTTAGCTGATGGTATTTCTTCTAATTCTGGAGTCGATTGGGGTGAAAATTCCCTTTGTGGAGAGTGATTAGCTCCCCCTTCTTCTTCTTGTTCCTTAAGAGGTTCATCATCTTTAGCAATGTGTTTTTCCTTCCTCTTTCTACTTGTTTCTGTGTGAACAATGCTATCAACTTGAAGATAGATCTTCACCTTAGATTGAGGAGTAGGAGCTACATTTAATTGCAGATGTGAAGAGGCAATGAACTGATCCCATTCCATTTTTCTCTTCTTCAACGCCTCCATCATAAGCATCTTAATCAACCCTACGTGAAAAACAATTGTGTCCACGACCTTGGACTTAGCTTGGACCCTGTCAGCCATTTTCCCAATACTCCTAAACAAATAGAAAGGTAGGTTCCTGAGGTCTTTGTCTGTGAAGTGCAACAAAATTCTAATGTGGTATTGGTAAATCATATTGAATCTTCCCTCACATGTGAAATACCTTGGGATCACTCTTAACATATTTCCAAATCCCTCAACCAAGTGGCTCCTAGGCACTCCCTTTGATAGGTTATCTCCCTAACATTTTGGTTTAAGCAACTCTTTAGAAAAGGTTGCATTAAGATTCATGGATTGAAACCATCTTTCACCAGTGTTTGGTATCTCAGTAGTTGTTGCAATGGTTTCTTCAGATACCTCCAGTTCAAGGGTTCCCACCTTAGTTTTGGTTCCATCAAAATTCAAGGAAAACTCTCTGGCTACCTCAGGGTGCCCCCTTTACATTTTCCGATAGAAATTGAAACATCTAACTCGTTGGAAGACCTCTTTGATCAAAGGCTCAACATCAAATAGTTGCATGTCATAGGGCTCAGTCTTGACTATGCCCCCACCCTTATTATCCTTCTTTTGTTGTGGTGTATCCATTTGTTGTTATAGGAGGAAAACTAAGACAAAAATCTGAGAGATGTAAGGGGAAAAGCAGAAGGACAGAGGTCTTAGGGTTTGAATGGATAGTCTTTTTCAAAATTGGTTACCTTTAAGGCTTTAGATTCTTTCTGCCTATTTGACCTACGAGCTTATGAAAGGGCAGTTGATGGTTAAAAAATGGAAGAAAACCCCTCAGGAAAGATATATATGCAAGGAGAACAAAACTGCCAAAGTTTTGAGTTAACACTTCACATCATTTGCAAGGTCATCACAACTTTAATCAGCAAGGCTCTTTCAATTTCCAACGTAGAAAGACTTTATACTTGGAATAAAAATGGAAATTTTAAAGGTAATCAACTGATACAGGTTGTGTGATAGGAGGATAACGGTACTGAGTTTTATGTACATGTTCGTAGCACCAAAATAGGGGATTTGCAGAATAATTTGTAGCATATTTTGTAGTACAAACAACAAAGACCAAGAAAGAGATAGGCATTGTGACTTTGATAGCAAGGTTTGCTCAATTGTAGTAAAACAAGATGAAAACACTGCAGCTGGATGAGAATTGGTGATAGAAAAGGTAAAAGGGAGCAGGTTGGTAATGTGGATAATCAATTCACAGTGCTCAGGAGAGGAAATACAAGCACAACCTTAATTTGATCTTCAATAGTGCTTAAAAAAATCAAGGAGTACATGGATACTGTGGCTTTAAATTTTATATGCTTCAGATTGAATGAAACCCCTTGCAATAGGTCTAACCTCCACTTCAACTTCGCCAGATAGTTAGCAACAGATTTCACAGTGCCTGTCTGAACTTAGCAGTTTCTGCAGTGCTGAACTAGGAGAAAATTTTAAATCTTGAGAAAACAGTTAGGAAATCCATAAATGATGAAATCCCATATAATTTCCTTCAAATCATGAATGTTGAAATCAAGGGGATCGCCTGACACAAGACTCATAAGTGAAATAATGGTAATGAGGGAAGATGTACTTGAGATGCGCTACAAAATGTCCTGATGAGATGACAATGTACTAAAACAAATTTGATTTGACCTTCTAATGGGTAGAGGAACAAAGTGGAGGGGTTTAAGCGCCTAGTGGAAGTGGTGACATGTCAGGGTAATGGTGGCATAAGGATGATGGTGATGGGTGTCTAATATTGTGATGAGATGAAGGTATAAACCAAAGGTATGGACCAACATAAACCTTAATTTATTTGAGCTAAAACCTAAGAAAACCAAAAGGAGGAGATCAAAAGTAAAATTTAAACAAGACAAAGGATAAAAATAAAAAATCTAAGGATGAATTGACCCATAACAACTTCATGTGACCCTTAACAATTTCATGTGATAACAGATGGCAAAACTATACTCAACTTATGTAGTTGACATAGAGAATACCTTTTGATTCTTGCATAACCAAACCAATGGTCCAATGTTGAAGTAAAACACATAGCTAGAAGTGGAATTTTGATCATCACTATCACCTAGCTATTTGGATGATAAAATATGTAGAAGAAAGAAAATATGACAAAAATGGCTCACTAGCCAACTCTTGTTGTATTCACACCTATGCTACATATTTATAGTACAATGGGTGATGCCACCTCATAGAGAGATTTTCTCTACATCCTAAAATCATGCATGATACTAGGCAAGGGAATATTAACTAAATCATTGAGTCATCGCTTGAGGATAATTCACTATTATCCTAAATGAATAATACAATTTAATGTGGCAATTATAATTAGTGATTTCTAAGGTAATCCATAGTCTAACATCAAATTCAGTGAAGCCGACTAAAGAGTCTAAACTTTGAAAATATTTAATACCAATATGCAAGGTACCCTCGAGGTAAAAAATTATTCTTTCGACAACTTTCTAGTGACTTTCTTGGGGATCCTACATAAATCAAGAAATGACACGAACAACAAAGAGATGTCAGGTCAACTGTGAGTGAGATAAATAAGGATACTGACCAATTGTCGATAAAGAGTGACATCAAATTTAAGAGACTAACAATCTTTAGTCAACTTAACTCTAAATTAAAAAGGAGCAGCACATGACTTACAATCAATCATCTTAAAATGAGCTAGGATATCCAGTACATATTTAGATTGAAAGAGAAACAAACCATCAGATAGAGGTAAAACTTGAAGACCAAGAAAGTAATGCAGAAGACCAAGATCTGTCATATAAAAGTTGTCAGCAAGTCGAGTCTTCAATATAAATAGTAGATCAAGATTACTTTCAATTATGACCAAAACATCAACATAGACAACAAAAATTAAGGTATCACCATTATCATGTAACACATACAAAATGTGATAATATTCACAATGTTTGAAACCAATATGGAGAAATAAATGGTTGGTATTAGCATACCAAGCTCTAGAATCTTGTTTCAAACCATAAAGAGAGTTATGAAGTCAAAAAACGAGACTGGAATCTGTCGCAAAGCCAAGAGTTTGTTCTATGAAAATTTCTTCAGATAAGTCTCCATGAAGGAAGGAAATTTTCACATCCACCTAGTGGGTTTTCCAGCCGAAGCGAGCAACAAGGGAAAGAATCATTCGAACAAAATTCATCTTTACAATAGGGGAAAAGGTTTTGGTGTAGTTGATGCCTTATTGTTGAGAAAATCATTTTTCAAGTAAGGGATCTTTATGATGCTCAGGGACACCTTCATAGGTAGATTTGGACTTATAGACCCATCGAAATTTCACAATGTTCTTTCCTTGTGGTCGAGCAAATGAAACCAAAGTATGATTCTTTAAAAGAGAATTCATATCATCTTACATAGCTTGTTCCCATTTAGTTTTTCCTTGTGCATATGAGTAAGAGATAGGATCACAAGTCTCAAGAACATGATTCATCAAAGAAACACTCTCTTGTCACTTCTAAATGTGAATCTATCGGCCTAAAGAGACATCACCAATACCAGGTCTAGTTTCTTCAATTGTTTTAGCAGCCCATCTAGGTAGGCAGGGAAATTGGGAATTTATATCGGCTATAGAGTGTCGATCATAAGAATGAACATTTTCAGATGAGGAAAATAGAGGATCGGTCAAAACATATATAAAATAGTTGGTCGACTTAGGAATAGAGGTCGACATCCTGGTCAAAATAGAAATTGTCTAGATGAAATGCTTAAAATAAGGAACATGTGATTGAGTGTCGGAAACAATATCAAACAATGCATCATGTAGTAGACTAGATGAAGCATTCAACAACTTGATGCCTGAAGACTTTTCATCAAAAAATATATTTCTTATGATAATGATTTATCCTTTGAAAGGGTCAAACAATCGATATGCTTTGAATTCTTCAAAGTATCCCATCATGATGAAAGCATGGATATTTGCATCCAATTTTTTTTCTGCAATCATCTAGAATATGAGAAAATCAACAGATACAAATACTTGGAGGTGATTGACTAAGGGATTATTTCCACACCATCTCTTTACTTGAGTCACATAACTAACAACTCAAGTCGGAATATGGTTCAACAGGTAGTTGGAACAATAAACATCCCCAACCCAAAAATGAATCGATGGATATTTTTCCTACAAAAGACATCGAGCCATTTCAACCAAGGTTCGATTCTTTCTTTCTGCTACACCATTCTCCTCACACTTCCAAGTGCGAAAACCATTTACCGTTGTTGATATGGTTAACCTTTGATCTGACAGTTCTACTCATCTTTCTAGGATCCAACGACGATCTAGATTTCATATGAATTTTTTCCATCTAATGGTTGAGACTTAATTGTCCTTTTAATCAACGATCATGAATAGTTCAACTTCCATCTGACATCAGATTCAAATCTGATGGTTCCTATAGCTTTCCTACTCTGATTAGATTACCTTCGACTGTTTCCCCATTACTAACGCATGGTCACTATTCCCATGTGTATCATTGATCATAAATTTGATTAATGATTACTTGATCGATTCTCCTTTAACTTCAATCGAACCCGCCTTTAATCAATGCTTCTTTCTTCTAGAACCTGCACGTGAAAATGACACTGAAACTATTCGCCCACTATTACCACAAACATTTCAGATACATTCAACACTAACTCCACAGAGGTTCTAATACACATACGATGGAAATATAATTTTTCAATAATACTCGAAATAGAGCATTTATTCTCTTTCTGTCTTAATCATAACATATATCAATTACATAGATTTACTTAAGGTTTATTAATGACCTTTCAAACTCTCACTCTCCCTTGTTGTTTTTCTATCTTGATGGTCAACCTTTCCCTTAGCCTAATTTACTCTCTAATGGTCCCCCTCAAATGCCTCTTAGGATCATAATTTTTATACAAGAGAATCTTGAACTAGAATTAGTTCAGATCCACAATAATCTCAACAGTTCCTAAGGATCCTCTTAGATCCACAAAATCCTCGAGAGATCACTTTAGGATCTCTCCAAACCCTCACAACTCTTGAGATCTTTGTTATTGGTAGATCTAATTACAATAAAATCCAACGCATACAAGACAACTCACTTAATCATCTAGAATTTCCTAGAAACATATGAATTTACATTAATTTAATCAACTAGGGAATCGACTCCCTTAGTAAAATGAAGTCCTCCTAGATCTTGTTAAATGAACTAGATTTTTGAGGCAGGATGCTCCTACATCAGACTCCCCGGAAATAAAATGTTTTATGATCTCCTGATCATGGTTCTCTTTGATTTGGATTCCACCTGGATCCAAAAATTTGTGCTTAAGCTCTCCTCTTTTTGTACTGCTTTGCTGCCTTGTTTCTATTGTCTGCAACTTTCCTGGATGCCAAACCTGGTTCTGCCTCTTTCCTCTTTCTTTGATGACGCACATTTTCATAGTCATATGTAGTCTGCTTCTAAATGTCTTCTTTGCTACAGTATGTCTCCTCTGAGACACCTTTACCATCAGATTCCTCATCGTCTCAATATCCATGTCCAACTTGTCCTTTGGATGGTACATGCTCTACAATTTTCTATTTTTCTCTTCTTGAAATTTGTTGTTGTTGTCTCTCACTGGTTGCTGAAATACCTTGTTGTTGTTGTCCATTTGTTGAACTTGGTTATTGTTGATGTCCACTAGCTACTCCATCCTTTAATCTCTTATATCTTCATGATTCTTACTCTTCTCTTCAACCATGCCATTTTCATTCAACATTTTAATCTGCTCCTTCAGACCAGTTATGTATGCAACTTCTTTGTAGTCTTCATTTATTATATCCCTATCCATCCATCCCTCCAAAAATATCATCTCCTCCTCAAAATTCATCCACTCTGAATGTTGAATTTGAGGTTTGATTTCATCTTCAGGAAATAGTTTTGATACTACTTCCACTCCATGTTCATTACTCTCTACTATGCCTGCATCCTCTAATTTAATTTGAAAATTAAAATTTACCTCCCTTGATTTAGATGTTATGGCCACCTATCCTCTAGTATGATGTACTTTTGAACATGCTTCCTCTCTTTTGGTTGTACTTTCTCTTCTTTCTAAATCCTGTTTCCTCAACAATTCTTCTAGCAGCTCAATCTCTTCATCCCATATTGTAAGCATTGCATCTGAATGCTTATCTTCAACTTCCCTTTGGCTATCCTCATGAGACAAATCTATTTTTCTCTGTGAAACAACATTCTTCTCTAATTATCTCTCAACAATATCCTTGTTCAATGGTACATGGTCGTCCTCTTGGCTCTCCTTATGAGACAATGTTGTCTCATTCTCCATCTTCAATTTTTTTTTATGTCTTTGTCCTCTCTCAAGGATGTAAGAATACATTTATTTTTCTTCCTTCTTCTTCACAACAATTTCAGATGATTTTCCATCACCTGCAAATCCTACAACCACACACAAAACATTAGCTTTAAAAATATTTGGTTGTTCAGCCTCAATTGATCCTCTTGTCATCATATCCTCATGTTGATCTTAACTCTCCAAAGAGTTCATGAGACTTCCTGCAAGTCTCTCATCTTCAACAAGCATATGTCATTTCTTTGTTTCACAAAAGTGAAATTCTTTCTTTGTCAATGGCCTCCGTCTGAACTCAACTCCTTTGAGTTCCTCCATATTCACCCAAGCACTCAACCTATTCTCTGAACTCCTCAAGCTTTTCCTTAACTTCTTCACAAACAGTTGCATAACTAGCCACTTGAATTTCTTCACTTTCCATCCTCATCTCTAGTTCTCTTTATTTTTATTCTGTAGCAACATATGTATGAAACTGAGCCTCTCCTTTAGCTCATCCATTTCTCTACCATACTCTTTTTTATTCATCCTCTTTCTCATGCCATCTTCTTTGGCATCTTTCTTTCCTCTATTGTGGTTTCTTTCTGAACCTCTGCAATGACCATTGGTTTTCATTGCCTTCATCTCCATGTAACTTTAATTTGTCCACTTGTTGACTGCACTCAAGCCTCCATATCATTAAGTATCCATACCTTCCTTCCCATACCTCATCAAGCTATTCTCATTGAGCTTGACCTTTTGGTACCTATGGTTCTTCCTCATAGAACCTATTGAGAAACCTTTGCTCTTCTTGGCTTCTGCAGTTTCCACTGCTCTTGAGAACTATACTTTTTATCTTTCTCATTCCAACCTCAGTTGGAACTATTAGGTTCTTGATACATTCTTCTTTTCTCTAAGATCTCACATGCTCTTCACTAAAGAACACAATTGGTTCGTTGTCACATCTCTCTTAGTTGTCTGCTTCCATCAACCTTTCTCGTCTGCTTAACCTACAAACAATCTCAAAACCAGAGTTAGTATAAAACATATCAATCATCCCTTCAAGATCTCTTCTATATCTTGACCTCTAACAACTCTTTCTTTGTTTTGTCAGATTTCTCAAATATGAGCTCCTATGTGTAATTTCCTCTTCATCCATTTTCTTTTCAAGAGCATACATGCTCTAATTTTCCCCAATATCCAAACAACTTTGGGCTGTGATACCAAAATAATGAAAAGAGATGGCCTCTACCTGGAATCTTCCCTCATTAGCCCA
>JZKD02S2422379.1:0-13646 GCA_000966675.3 Picea glauca
AAGTGATTACACCCATTTAATCATTATTAAATTAGTGTGAGTATAATTAAATGGTATCAGAGCTCTTACGGTTTTAAGGGACTAGAAGCTCCATGATAATGATGCATGGGTGAAGGTTGTGATCCATGTCAAATTGGTAATTGCATAAAAAGTCAGATTCCTTAGCCAGTGACAACCATTCAAATAATTCGATGATTTAATGTTGTTGCAATCAAATTCAAATAGTGGAACAACAAATCAGATTAAGCAATCTCCCAATTGCTCAATAGAAAAATGAAAATCAATAGTTGATGTGATAGTTGTCTTGCAACCCAAATCAAAGAGGGGAAAATATGATCAAATCCTCAATCGATTTGTGAAAAGTTGAGTTGTTAGGATAAAACCATCATGTCACTTCATTTATTTCAAAACCAAAACAACATGCATCTTTCAAAGCGTCATTGGCCAGAGAGAGAAGATCAAACTACTACCAGTGACATCATTTGTCACTTCTATTGTTGTGCAAGAAATGCGAACTTTTTTTTATCGAAACAAAATATTTCTCAACATGAAGTTTTCATATAAAGACTTCATTTTTCATGGGAGATTCAATTGCCTTCATTTTTCATGGGAGATTCAACCACCTTCGTTTTTTGAGCCCACGAATATTATGTGTGATCTCAATGCATGAGACAATCATTGAATATGAAAACTATGGAGTAAAAGGATTGTGTAATGAAAATGCATGGTTGAGGATTGTGACATGCATGAAATTATGTACACCAAATGAGTGTAAGTGAAGTCTATGAAGGATTTAAGAAAGGAGAGGATGTGTGTGCATGTAGCCAATATGATAGATGTAAGTTTGAAAATATAAACCCACATTTAAGAAGTATATTTTGTTGTTTTCCCATGACATATATCACACATGCATCATGTACAAAAGTAATTCTCTTGTTTATAATGGGTAATTCTCACCATAGAAGACAAGAAGTGAATTTGGAAATGAGATTTTGTGAACTTGATATTGAAGTGTCTTTGTGAATAAGCTCAATCTTATCTTACTTAGTGCAAAGAGGTTGATGATCAATCTCATTGAATACCAAGACTCTAACATGTGGAGGTGAAGTATCAGTAATGTGTAAAAAGGGAATTTTGATTGAAACAACTATATTTGAGATTAATTTTGAGAAAGCTTAAAATCCTAGGAAGAGCATGTTAGTTGTATCTTGATATTAGGAACCTAGAGGAGAGATTTTTTAAGAGGGTTTATATTTTTAGTCTTAAAAAAAATTAACTTTATTTTTGGCACCAAAATTGTAATTGTAAATATAATTGATTTTTCATCAAGATTGTAATGTGTGACATAAATGAATGACAAACTTGTCATTGTTTTCATTGGGGTCAAACATGACAAGATTGTGAAAAGGTTTCAACATAGACATTGATTTGTCATTTGATAAGAGACTTTGTAATGTAAATATGTTGTGACACGCTATTTATGTCTAGAGTAATTTTGAGAAAACCTAAAATCCTAGCAAGTGCGCACTAGTTCTATCTTGATATTATGATCCTAGGGGAGAGATTTTTCAAAAAAAATAAGGGTTTGTATTTCTAGTTGTAAAGAATTTTTAACAACTTTCTTTCTTGCACTGAAATTGTAGTTGTAGATATAATTGATGTTTTCATCAATATTGTAATGTGCCACATTAACAAGTGACAAAAGAGTCATTGTTTTCATTGGGGGGAAACATGACAATATTGTGAAAGGGGTTTCAACATAGTCATTGATTTGTCATCTGATAATAGAGCTTTGCATTGTAAATATGTTGTGACATGTCATTTACTCGAAATTAATGCATCTCATTTTCTGGCAATGGTCGAGTGTGATTTAGGGATGAAATCTCTCAAGTCTTAGGTTGAAGAGGGACAATATTGTGTTGCATTGTGAATTGGCCTTTTCCTTGCATTATTTTCTTTTAAATATTCAACTAGACCCTCAATAGTAGCACTTCACGTACACTAAAAAATGGTGAATAAGTTGTATTTTCTAAAGGACTTTGAGTGCATAATTGTATCTTGATATTAGGAGCCTAGGGGAGGAATTAAAAAATGGGTTTATTTTTTTCTAGTTGTAAAGAATTTTTAACAGCCTTCTTTCTTGCACCAAAATTGTAATTGCAAACACAATTGCATTTGCAACAAGATTGCAATGCTACATAAATAAATGGCAAACTTGTTTTTTCTTTCATTGGGGGGAAACTTGAAAACTTGAGCAAATTGTGAAAAGGGTTTCAACATATCCCTTAACTTGTCATTTGAGAAGAGAGTTTCACATTATAATTATGTTGTGACACAACATTTACTTAAAATTAATGCATTTATCATTTTCTGGTAGTGGTTGAATCTTGATTTAAGAATGAAATCTCTCAAGTCTTGGGTTGAAGAGGGGCACCATTGTGTTGCATTATGAATTGGCCTTCTCCTTGCATATTTTAACTATTGAACTACACCCGCATTAGCATCACCTCGCATGCACTAAATTTGGTGAACAAGTTATATTTTCTAAAGGAATTTGAGTGCATAAGGTGAACGTCATAAAGCATTGTAAAAGATTTTATAACTTTGCAAAGATTTTAATCACTCCTTATTATAACATTAACTTAAGGGGAAAAAGTTTGTAAAGGATTATTGGAGATCTGTGTATGTCTTTTTGAGTGAAGATTTTTTTGAGCCGTTGAATTGAACATATTGAGTGCATGAAAGATAGTTTCTAAGTTGAAATCAATATTAGATTTAAAATGCAAGAAGTTCTTTTTTTTATTGTCTTAAAGAAGTCAAATCATCGGGATCACATACAATTTGGGTACATGATCGATAGTACCTAGTACCCTAGGGTTTTCCACAATATCAAGCATCTTCAAGGAAGTGTGAGACAATTAGTTTCTCAAACATGTGTGAATGAGGAAAAAAATTACAAAATGCAAATCAAAATATTCAATATTTCAAGAACATCTACATAATTCTTCATAGGAGATTAAAAGGCTACATAAACAAAATGTGTTAATAATGGATAAATTGATAAAAAAAAAGAAATGATATATACAAATATTGAAGTGTCAAGCACATAATGTAGAAATGAATTAGAAGAACAACTAACATATTTAAATGATTAGGTTGTTGATATTCACAAGAAAAACGATATGAAGGATCAATTGATAGAATCACTGAAACAAAATTTGAGTGAAAGGGTTGGAGATGTTCAAAATTCAAATTGAGAACGTTATGACAAATTGATTATTGATGTTTCTTGTGACACCAATGACCTAATACAAGTGGTTTATATTGATGAAAAGAAAGATATGATGGATGGTATATGTAGATATGATGGTATGTGTAGATATGTATATATGTATGTATGCACGAATATTACGTGTGATCCCGATGCATGAGACAATCATTGAATATGACAACTATGGAGTGAAAGGTTTTTATAATGAAAAATGCATGGTTGAGGATTGTGATGTGCATGAAATCGTGTACACCAAACGAGTGTAAGCGAAGTCTAAAGAATTTAAGAATATGAGGTAGGAGCATATGTGTGTGCGTGTATCCAATTTGATAGATGTAAGGTCAAAACTATAAAGCCATGTTTAAGAAGTATATTTTGTTGTTTTCCTATTATATATATCGCACATGCATCATGTACAAAAGTAATGTTATGGTTTATAATGGGTAATGCTCACCATAGAAGACAAGAAATGAAGTTCGAAGGGAGACTTTGTGATCTTGATATCAAAGTGTTTTTGTGAATAAGCTCAATCATATATTACTTGGTGCAAATAGGTCAATGATCAATATCATTGAATACCAAAACTCTAACATGTGGTGGTGAATTCTGAGTAATGTGTAAAAAGGGAATTTTGATTGAAGCAACTATATCGGAGAGTAATTTTGAGAAAGCTTAAAATCCCAAGAAGAGATTGCTAGTTGTATCTTGATATTAGGAGCCTAGTGGAGAGANAAGTGATTACACCCATTTAATCATTATTAAATTAGTGTGAGTATAATTAAATGGTATCAGAGCTCTTACGGTTTTAAGGGACTAGAAGCTCCATGATAATGATGCATGGGTGAAGGTTGTGATCCATGTCAAATTGGTAATTGCATAAAAAGTCAGATTCCTTAGCCAGTGACAACCATTCAAATAATTCGATGATTTAATGTTGTTGCAATCAAATTCAAATAGTGGAACAACAAATCAGATTAAGCAATCTCCCAATTGCTCAATAGAAAAATGAAAATCAATAGTTGATGTGATAGTTGTCTTGCAACCCAAATCAAAGAGGGGAAAATATGATCAAATCCTCAATCGATTTGTGAAAAGTTGAGTTGTTAGGATAAAACCATCATGTCACTTCATTTATTTCAAAACCAAAACAACATGCATCTTTCAAAGCGTCATTGGCCAGAGAGAGAAGATCAAACTACTACCAGTGACATCATTTGTCACTTCTATTGTTGTGCAAGAAATGCGAACTTTTTTTTATCGAAACAAAATATTTCTCAACATGAAGTTTTCATATAAAGACTTCATTTTTCATGGGAGATTCAATTGCCTTCATTTTTCATGGGAGATTCAACCACCTTCGTTTTTTGAGCCCACGAATATTATGTGTGATCTCAATGCATGAGACAATCATTGAATATGAAAACTATGGAGTAAAAGGATTGTGTAATGAAAATGCATGGTTGAGGATTGTGACATGCATGAAATTATGTACACCAAATGAGTGTAAGTGAAGTCTATGAAGGATTTAAGAAAGGAGAGGATGTGTGTGCATGTAGCCAATATGATAGATGTAAGTTTGAAAATATAAACCCACATTTAAGAAGTATATTTTGTTGTTTTCCCATGACATATATCACACATGCATCATGTACAAAAGTAATTCTCTTGTTTATAATGGGTAATTCTCACCATAGAAGACAAGAAGTGAATTTGGAAATGAGATTTTGTGAACTTGATATTGAAGTGTCTTTGTGAATAAGCTCAATCTTATCTTACTTAGTGCAAAGAGGTTGATGATCAATCTCATTGAATACCAAGACTCTAACATGTGGAGGTGAAGTATCAGTAATGTGTAAAAAGGGAATTTTGATTGAAACAACTATATTTGAGATTAATTTTGAGAAAGCTTAAAATCCTAGGAAGAGCATGTTAGTTGTATCTTGATATTAGGAACCTAGAGGAGAGATTTTTTAAGAGGGTTTATATTTTTAGTCTTAAAAAAAATTAACTTTATTTTTGGCACCAAAATTGTAATTGTAAATATAATTGATTTTTCATCAAGATTGTAATGTGTGACATAAATGAATGACAAACTTGTCATTGTTTTCATTGGGGTCAAACATGACAAGATTGTGAAAAGGTTTCAACATAGACATTGATTTGTCATTTGATAAGAGACTTTGTAATGTAAATATGTTGTGACACGCTATTTATGTCTAGAGTAATTTTGAGAAAACCTAAAATCCTAGCAAGTGCGCACTAGTTCTATCTTGATATTATGATCCTAGGGGAGAGATTTTTCAAAAAAAATAAGGGTTTGTATTTCTAGTTGTAAAGAATTTTTAACAACTTTCTTTCTTGCACTGAAATTGTAGTTGTAGATATAATTGATGTTTTCATCAATATTGTAATGTGCCACATTAACAAGTGACAAAAGAGTCATTGTTTTCATTGGGGGGAAACATGACAATATTGTGAAAGGGGTTTCAACATAGTCATTGATTTGTCATCTGATAATAGAGCTTTGCATTGTAAATATGTTGTGACATGTCATTTACTCGAAATTAATGCATCTCATTTTCTGGCAATGGTCGAGTGTGATTTAGGGATGAAATCTCTCAAGTCTTAGGTTGAAGAGGGACAATATTGTGTTGCATTGTGAATTGGCCTTTTCCTTGCATTATTTTCTTTTAAATATTCAACTAGACCCTCAATAGTAGCACTTCACGTACACTAAAAAATGGTGAATAAGTTGTATTTTCTAAAGGACTTTGAGTGCATAATTGTATCTTGATATTAGGAGCCTAGGGGAGGAATTAAAAAATGGGTTTATTTTTTTCTAGTTGTAAAGAATTTTTAACAGCCTTCTTTCTTGCACCAAAATTGTAATTGCAAACACAATTGCATTTGCAACAAGATTGCAATGCTACATAAATAAATGGCAAACTTGTTTTTTCTTTCATTGGGGGGAAACTTGAAAACTTGAGCAAATTGTGAAAAGGGTTTCAACATATCCCTTAACTTGTCATTTGAGAAGAGAGTTTCACATTATAATTATGTTGTGACACAACATTTACTTAAAATTAATGCATTTATCATTTTCTGGTAGTGGTTGAATCTTGATTTAAGAATGAAATCTCTCAAGTCTTGGGTTGAAGAGGGGCACCATTGTGTTGCATTATGAATTGGCCTTCTCCTTGCATATTTTAACTATTGAACTACACCCGCATTAGCATCACCTCGCATGCACTAAATTTGGTGAACAAGTTATATTTTCTAAAGGAATTTGAGTGCATAAGGTGAACGTCATAAAGCATTGTAAAAGATTTTATAACTTTGCAAAGATTTTAATCACTCCTTATTATAACATTAACTTAAGGGGAAAAAGTTTGTAAAGGATTATTGGAGATCTGTGTATGTCTTTTTGAGTGAAGATTTTTTTGAGCCGTTGAATTGAACATATTGAGTGCATGAAAGATAGTTTCTAAGTTGAAATCAATATTAGATTTAAAATGCAAGAAGTTCTTTTTTTTATTGTCTTAAAGAAGTCAAATCATCGGGATCACATACAATTTGGGTACATGATCGATAGTACCTAGTACCCTAGGGTTTTCCACAATATCAAGCATCTTCAAGGAAGTGTGAGACAATTAGTTTCTCAAACATGTGTGAATGAGGAAAAAAATTACAAAATGCAAATCAAAATATTCAATATTTCAAGAACATCTACATAATTCTTCATAGGAGATTAAAAGGCTACATAAACAAAATGTGTTAATAATGGATAAATTGATAAAAAAAAAGAAATGATATATACAAATATTGAAGTGTCAAGCACATAATGTAGAAATGAATTAGAAGAACAACTAACATATTTAAATGATTAGGTTGTTGATATTCACAAGAAAAACGATATGAAGGATCAATTGATAGAATCACTGAAACAAAATTTGAGTGAAAGGGTTGGAGATGTTCAAAATTCAAATTGAGAACGTTATGACAAATTGATTATTGATGTTTCTTGTGACACCAATGACCTAATACAAGTGGTTTATATTGATGAAAAGAAAGATATGATGGATGGTATATGTAGATATGATGGTATGTGTAGATATGTATATATGTATGTATGCACGAATATTACGTGTGATCCCAATGCATGAGACAATCATTGAATATGACAATTGTGGAGTGAAAGGTTTTTATAATGAAAAATGCATGGCTGAGGATTGTGATGTGCATGAAATCGTGTACACCAAACGAGTGTAAGAGAAGTCTAAAGAATTTAAGAATATGAGGTAGGAGCATATGTGTGTGCGTGTATCCGATTTGATAGATGTAAGGTCGAAACTATAAAGCCATGTTTAAGAAGTATATTTTGTTGTTTTCCTATTATATATATCACACATGCATCATGTACAAAAGTAATGTTATGGTTTATAATGGGTAATGCTCACCATAGAAGACAAGAAATGAAGTTGGAAGGGAGACTTTGTGATCTTGATATCAAAGTGTCTTTGTGAATAAGCTCAATCATATATTACTTGGTGCAAATAGGTCAATGATCAATATCATTGAATACCAAAACTCTAACATGTGGTGGTGAAGTCTGAGTAATGTGTAAAAAGGGAATTTTGATTGAAGCAACTATATCGAAGAGTAATTTTGAGAAAGCTTAAAATCCCAAGAAGAGCTTGCTAGTTGTATCTTGATATTAGGAGCCTAGTGGAGAGATGTTTTTAGAGAGGGTTTATATTTTTGGTTGCAAAAATATTTTAACAACCTTCTTTTTTGCACTAAAATTGTAATTGTAAATATAATTGATTTTGCATCAAGATTGTAATATGTGACGTAAATGAATGACAAACTTGTCATTGTTTTCACTAGGGTCAAACATGACAAGATTGTGAAAAGGGTTTCAATATAGCCATTGATTTGTCATCTGATAAGAGAGTTTACATTGTAAATATGTTTTGACATGTTGTTTATGTCAAGATTTGTTATGAACCGACGACTTGAAAATGAATAAAAGTCCTCTTCGAGGGGGAAACCTCCTTTTACAATATATTCAATGTACAATATGAGATATGATGATCCTAAGACTAGGTTTCCTTGGTGTGTGTGTGTGTGTGTGTGTGTGTGTGTGTAGGAGACAAAGGGGTATAATGAAGGGTTCTAGCCTACATACAAATATAACACTAGAAATGTAATAATTCAATATCTAGGGCTTAATAAGGGGTTTTATACTTAACATGGGACTTTTCCTAGGGATTAACATGCCCCTCCACTTCAAATAAGTGTTTTCCTCGACACTTGACTAACTGTAGGTGTTTCTACATGAATAACTCAGTCTCCCATCTTGCATCTTCCACTAGTAGGTTCTTGTTGAGAGCACACACTTATACCAAGAGGGGGGGTGAATCAATATAAGACATTTTTTACTTTTTCACTTGCACCAATTTTTTAATATACTTGTAGACATATATATATAAATCAAGCTTGGAAATGTTGTGAGTATTGTAATGTCATAATATGAAATTAATGAAATCATTAACCCTTTGAAATCAATGACAATAATTCAACCGATCTCCCCCTTTGTCATTGATGGAAATGTTGCAACGAAACACATAGCCCACCATGCATAGAAATAATTCTCCCCCTGTCTGCAACTCTCCCAGGAATATAGATAATTCTCCCCAAGTTTGCAACTCTCCCCCTTTGACATTAATGGAAAAGAGATGCTCCCCTTGAATTTATTCTTATCCTTAAGCACTCAGTCGAAATTCCAATCGATTTTCATGTCGGATCGATCCTCGGTTGAACACTCCCAAGGAAATCATTAGTAAGTAAGAGGAACATCGCACAACTGTATAGTTGATAATACACAAAAATATGAATTCCTCAAACATATGGTCAAATGATTCCACGATCATCCATCAATCAAACCATAATCTATCCTAGTAGTCAGCACGGGTCCATAATTATGTCTTTCACGTCTCTTATGCAAAGGTATAAAAGCATGATTTCCATTCCTTCGATTTTTATAGTGAGGATTATGATAGGGCACAAATTTTTGCACTGGCTAATCAGAGAAAGTAGGCTCAGGATCAATTTTACTTGCAAGAGTGGAACAACCCAACACGTCGATAACAATGTCATCTATATGCTCAATTATGTTATGTGAGGAACAAGAAACTCATCAATATATTTGGCACAATCAATAGTAGGTTCATCTTTTGGAAAACCAATTTGAACTCCACATGCAACAAATAAAACTTCCCTAGTTGTAGCAAGGTCAGGTGTAGGTTGGGAGGTAGCAACAAAATCATATCCAAGACTAATATTAATGAATGGAGACCTTTGACAATTGATGATATCATCTAATATTTCAGTACTCTTTTCAAACTTCAAGATTNAATACAAGTGGTTTATATTGATGAAAAGAAAGATATGATGGATGGTATATGTAGATATGATGGTATGTGTAGATATGTATATATGTATGTATGCACGAATATTACGTGTGATCCCAATGCATGAGACAATCATTGAATATGACAATTGTGGAGTGAAAGGTTTTTATAATGAAAAATGCATGGCTGAGGATTGTGATGTGCATGAAATCGTGTACACCAAACGAGTGTAAGAGAAGTCTAAAGAATTTAAGAATATGAGGTAGGAGCATATGTGTGTGCGTGTATCCGATTTGATAGATGTAAGGTCGAAACTATAAAGCCATGTTTAAGAAGTATATTTTGTTGTTTTCCTATTATATATATCACACATGCATCATGTACAAAAGTAATGTTATGGTTTATAATGGGTAATGCTCACCATAGAAGACAAGAAATGAAGTTGGAAGGGAGACTTTGTGATCTTGATATCAAAGTGTCTTTGTGAATAAGCTCAATCATATATTACTTGGTGCAAATAGGTCAATGATCAATATCATTGAATACCAAAACTCTAACATGTGGTGGTGAAGTCTGAGTAATGTGTAAAAAGGGAATTTTGATTGAAGCAACTATATCGAAGAGTAATTTTGAGAAAGCTTAAAATCCCAAGAAGAGCTTGCTAGTTGTATCTTGATATTAGGAGCCTAGTGGAGAGATGTTTTTAGAGAGGGTTTATATTTTTGGTTGCAAAAATATTTTAACAACCTTCTTTTTTGCACTAAAATTGTAATTGTAAATATAATTGATTTTGCATCAAGATTGTAATATGTGACGTAAATGAATGACAAACTTGTCATTGTTTTCACTAGGGTCAAACATGACAAGATTGTGAAAAGGGTTTCAATATAGCCATTGATTTGTCATCTGATAAGAGAGTTTACATTGTAAATATGTTTTGACATGTTGTTTATGTCAAGATTTGTTATGAACCGACGACTTGAAAATGAATAAAAGTCCTCTTCGAGGGGGAAACCTCCTTTTACAATATATTCAATGTACAATATGAGATATGATGATCCTAAGACTAGGTTTCCTTGGTGTGTGTGTGTGTGTGTGTGTGTGTGTGTGTAGGAGACAAAGGGGTATAATGAAGGGTTCTAGCCTACATACAAATATAACACTAGAAATGTAATAATTCAATATCTAGGGCTTAATAAGGGGTTTTATACTTAACATGGGACTTTTCCTAGGGATTAACATGCCCCTCCACTTCAAATAAGTGTTTTCCTCGACACTTGACTAACTGTAGGTGTTTCTACATGAATAACTCAGTCTCCCATCTTGCATCTTCCACTAGTAGGTTCTTGTTGAGAGCACACACTTATACCAAGAGGGGGGGTGAATCAATATAAGACATTTTTTACTTTTTCACTTGCACCAATTTTTTAATATACTTGTAGACATATATATATAAATCAAGCTTGGAAATGTTGTGAGTATTGTAATGTCATAATATGAAATTAATGAAATCATTAACCCTTTGAAATCAATGACAATAATTCAACCGATCTCCCCCTTTGTCATTGATGGAAATGTTGCAACGAAACACATAGTCCACCATGCATAGAAATAATTCTCCCCCTGTCTGCAACTCTCCTAGGAATATAGATAATTCTCCCCATGTCTGCAACTCTCCCCCTTTGACATTAATGGAAAAGAGATGCTCCCCTTGAATTTATTCTTATCCTTAAGCACTCAGTCGAAACTCCAATCGGTTTTCATGTCGGATCGATCCTCGGTTGAACACTTCCAAGGAAATCATCAGTAAGTAAGAGGAACGTCGCACGACTGTATAGTTGATAATACACAAAAATATGAATTCCTCAAACATATGGTCAAATGATTCCATGATCATCCATCAATCAAACCATAATCTATCCTAGTAGTCGGCACGGGTCCATAATTATGTCTTTCACGTCTCTTCTGCAAAGGTATAAAAGCATGATTTCCATTCCTTCGATTTTTATAGTGAGGATTATGATAGGGCACAAATTTTTTCACTGGCTAATCAGAGGAAGTAGGCTCAGGATCAATTTTACTTGCAGGATTGGAACAACCCAACACATCGATAACAATGTCATCTGTATGCTCAATTATGCTATGTGAGGAACAAGAAACTCATCAATATATTTGGCACAATCAATAGTAGGTTCATCTTTTGGAAAACCAGTCTGAACTCCACATGCAACAAATAAAACTTCCCTAGTTGTAGCAAGGCTAGGTGTAGGTTGGGAGGTAACAACAAAATCATATCCAAGACTAATATTAATGAATGGAGACCTTTGACAATTGATGATATCATCTAATATTTCAGTACTCTTTTCAAACTTCAAGATTTTATTCAACTTAATAGTTGTTTTCTCTGGTTCCTTTCTTAAGGAAACAATTTCAGATTCTAGCTCTTCGCAATTTTCTTCATTTTTCTTCATTTTTCTTCAGCTGGATTCTCACCACATCTTCCATCATTCTTGCTTCTTCTAATCAAACCTTTAGTTTCATGATGGTATTTTTTGTTTCTTTAAGGCTTTGTGACATTTTGGATTTTGAATCACAATCCTCTTCTTCATATTTTTCCAGTTGTTCCTTTTGTTTCAAATTATTTTTCCTAAGCTTCTTTATTTCTCTTAAGGCACAAATGAGTTCTTCTTCAAGATTCACTTCCCCATCTGTTTCAACATTTTTTGCTTCTTCTAAGTCCATTGTTTCTTTTCCTTTGTCTTCATCAATCTTTGTTTCGATTTCCATAAAGAGAGTTTCATCTCTATCACTATAGAAACTTCTTTTATTTCCTTCTTCAAACGAGTCACTAACCCCTTCTAAGTAGAGATCCTTCTTCTGCTTATAAGAGTTCTTCTTATTTTCATGTTTTTCATGTTTGTGGTTCTTTTTTGTTAATGATGTTTGCTCCCTTTCTTTACATTATGGTCTTCTTCATCATCACTACTTTCATCCTTTGCATATGGACACTTATTAGTAAAATGTCATACTTTTTCACAATTAAAGCATTTAAAGGGAAGCTTGTCTTTATATTTTCCGGATCCTTTCTTGAGTTTCCTTATAAAATGGGCTTACTTTGCATCTGATTATTGTTGGAGTTATTTCTTGATTAATTCTCTTCATTCTTTGTCTTCTTCAAGGTTTTGAAGGTTGCTTCTTTATTTGATGGATTTTCTTTATCTATCATCATTTCATATGCCATGGGGATCCCATGCAATTAATACATTGTTAATGAATCAATATCCTCCATTTCTTCAATGGCGGAAAATTTGGCATCAAATATTAAGGGGAGTGACCTTAGCACCTTTTTTACAATCATCGATTCTTCAACCTTTTAACCAAGTCCTTTGATGGTGTTGACACTTTCATCCACATGGAGAAGATAGGCTCCAACATTTTCTTTGTCTTTCATTTTCAGGATCTCAAACTGTCTTCTAAGAGTTTGGAGCTTTGTCCTATTAACCTTTCCATCACCTTCATAGATATTTTTAAGTTTATCCCAAATTTATTTTTTCAATTTACAATGCATCACTTTAACAAACTCAGATGTGGATAGACCGCATAAGATGGAACTCATATATTTTGCATTATGTTCACTATGATTCTTCCGGGATGCATTTGTTGGTGGATTTCTCAGGGTTGTATAACCAGTCATGACTAATTTCCAAATATCAAACCCAAGGGCATTTAGATATGTTCACATCTCTATGCTCCAGAAGGCATAGTTTGTTCTATCAAACAATGGAGCCATGTTTGTAGAAAAACCTTCTTGACCGGCCATGTGTGCTCCTGAGATCCATCATCCTGTGGTTAGACTATTTCCATAGGAACCTAATCTAATACAAATTGTTGAGCACACACTTATACTAAGAGGGAGGGGGGTGAATTAGTATAATACAATTTTTTACCTTTTCACATGCACC
>JZKD02S2422379.1:13656-28186 GCA_000966675.3 Picea glauca
TAGATCCAGATTGACGATTAACTGATTGTCTTTTTTCTTGATGAGTACTGAATAATTACGAGGTCAGAATAACAAAAACGTGGAACAGAAAAACAAAGTGCGGGTATGAATTATCACATTTATCAACATAAAGTGAATTTAATAGTAAAGAAGCTTGCGTGTATTCTGACAAGAGAGTGCAGTGTTAACCTTCACCTTCTAGAAGTAAATCTATACGAAGGTGGCGAGCAGAAAGTAGATAGACATGATTCTTATGGAAGTTTAGGAAGGAATGAAATACAATTGATATACAAAATTTAACTAGTTAATTTCTTTCACTGTTAACATTAAGAGTTGCACGCCAAAGGAACATAGCGTATTAAAAAAGAAATTCAACGATTGGAACAATAAAACAATTAAGGATTTATTTGTTTTCATTGTAATTTCACAATTGCGATTCTTTCACTAGGGTTTCTAATGGCCATATAGTGAGAATAATAATTATAATCATTCATAACATTTAAGACAATATGGAAATTAAATTACAGTTACTGTTCACGGGAATCCATTGATTTGCCTCTTAGATAAACCTTCAAGCGTCAATCTGTTGATGTCGCATCTCTTGCATCGAACCTTTGTTACTACTCACCAAGCTTGTCAATCCACTGAAGTAATCACTAGATTTCTCCCTGCCAATGCAACGGGTACTCTTCTTCCCCTATGCCCCTGAGCCGCAGCAAGGCTATACAAATCCAACCATAAAATTCGATTTGAAATGTTTACTCACAAGTGATAGGATCCCACTTATTAACACACTTTAATGTCCAACTCTTAATAGAAATGCTCAAAGGTCTATGATCATTACAATGGCTGTGCAACCATAGAGTAGAATGCCCCTCCCTCCTTCTCCTCTCTTTAAATTGTAGATATAATCCATTTGACACACAATCCCTCATGCATAATTAGCTAATTTAGGAAACAACTTAAGTGAAATATTCACCCATCCACATGTCAAACTCATGCAAGGTTGCACTTGAAATTACTCCTTTTTATTTTAAATTAAAATCATTTTCCTTCACCCATAGTTGATTCCCCTAATTTTACTCCTAGGTGTCTCCTAGATATCCTCCATTAATGTTCAAGAGATAATTTAGTATCTTTAACTAGTTAATGAACTCCTATTAACTCTAGAGCCACCACTAATTTAGCTTTTACATAATGAGTTAGGATTATCCCCAATTAACCCCCTTATACAAATATTTGTCATGAAATTAATATTATTTATTTATTTATTCACTTTTAATAATATCATGCACATCTTTAGTTCCCTTCCAAGTTGTTTGTTTTTCTTTATTTAAATATATTTTTCTTAAATTCTAAATTTCCCTTTATCCATGAAGTCTTTGAATAATTTAATTGTTCATGAACATCTAATCTCTTCCCATCAAGTTGATTTTCAAAGTTTTCTAGCATGACTCTATAATTTATATTATTATTTTTCCTTGGTTAACTTAATATTAGAAATTTGATTGAAACAAAGGATAAGGGTGCCATGAACTCCATGCCCTTTAGGATGTACGAATGTACTCCAAGGGTGCCATGCGTCATGCCCTTCAAGCACTTTTGATTGAAACAAAGGCTAAGGGTGCCATGAACGCCATGCCTTTCAGGATGTATTGATGTACTCCAAGGGTGCCATGCGTCATTCCTTTCAAGTGCTTTTGACCTTGAGCATTGGGAATATGGAACAACTAGCGAAGATGTTATTAATCTTGTAGTTTCCCCTATTACGAGACTACTGGATGCTGAGGAATAAGGATTTTTCCTTAATGCGCACCCCTTAACATACCTTGTGAGTGACTGAGACCCAATCTGCCCTCACGACATCGTGCACCCCTATGAGCAAGAGTGCCCCCAACTTTTCAATTCCAACCATGATGGGAGTGCATGTGAGTGGAAACATGGATGTTATTCCACCCCTCCCTTTTCTGTTGGTCTGGTTCTGTATATGCCCACTACTCCTTTTCTGAGTTAGATTGGAAAGCATGCTCCTTGTACCTACATCCACTGAACAAGTTTTTATTAGCAATGTCCATAATGAATTTAAATCATTTATTCAAAAATTCATCATACATTTACTCCCTGACTCAGTCTGGAGTCCCATGTCCTTGTTGATGATACCCACATCAACTAGTCATTAAAATTCATGTACACTCGGGAACTCATTAGTAATATCTGTACAATCATGATCATCCATAAATCTTATTCAACAAGATATAATGCATACTTAATCAATTTCACATTTTTACATTTTAATAAATTCATAATAAGTCCAACATTCATCAAGGTATTAATTAGCTAAGTCATTTGTGAGCAAACACCCTCAAAGAATAAGCATGTCGTATAAAAATAGTCAGGTGAAACGGGGAATTACATACACCCCCTATTATTTTAAACTTCATCCCAAAGTTTCAATCATAAGTCTAAAAGAAAATTAAAATAAATGCGGAAATTGTTGATGCATATCCTCTGCGTCCACCCATGTAGTAGAATTGGGACCATAGTTAACTCTTTTGTGGTTTCACCCACAAAAACACTTTGTATCTAACCTCATAACTATGGTAAGTTCTATGAGCATCTGCATATCTGTTTTGTATATCTTGTGCTTCCTTAAGTGTCCTACTAGAACCACTCAAATCATGAATCAAGCATCATGTCTAGAAAAAACTCAAACAATCCATGCATGTTGCATTGAATATGGCAAGTAGCAAAAAACTAAAAAAAACCAAATTGGAAAATCTTTAATAAATCATCAACACTATGCTATTGTTGCATATTTTTATTTTGTTCGGGCAAGTGAGTAGACTTTGAAACTACAATTTTAAAAATCTTCACCATATCCCCTCCTTTGTTAACTAAAATGTGAGAAGTATTGGGTTTTCTTGTGGGTTACCCTTAACCAATTCATTCACTCCACCAAGTGATTTTTGGTTGAATACTAACCATTCATTTTGACATCAATGTACCCCCTCGAAGATGGAGGACAATACTACCTTAGAGTGCAATTGTCGACTCAATCTTCAAAAACAAACACATCCATAATTATGCTTCGGTCATGCCCAAAATGATCATCCAAATATTTTGAAAAAACTAAGCAAAGGCATTGAAAGCCATATGTTGTTGCAACCTATCCAATCAAATATGTATTTACCTATGTATAAACTCAACAATAAGACCTACATAAAATATTGGCTTCTAAATTCCACCAACAAGAGCTCATCCAACCATAATGGACCTACCTTTTGAATATTTTCATTTCTTCCAACATCTATAAAAAATAAACTTGTTTGAAGATTGATGGAGATCAAAATATTCTATCTCCATATGGCCAACTCAATGAAAATGCTGACACTTATCAAGAATTTCATCAATCATTGAATCATCAACTTTATCAATAACATCCCTAGAGTCATCATTAACTCCTTCATCAACTTCTTGAATAACTAAATCTTTCCCCTTCAAATCTTCAATGGGAAATTCGATATTCACAAACAGAAGGGGTTTGGAGTAGTCAAAAATATGAAAGGTGTTGTTATTTTCATATCCTATCCCTTTCCTATTCTCATTAACTTCTAACTCTCCCCACATCCTCACAATTATTTTAAAAAGCACCCTTTGTCTATTTATTTTCTTCCATACATTCATGAATGTTTTATTTTCTAACTAAAAAAGAAAAACTCGCAAGCTCATATTGATATGTATCTCTTTGTGCATCCTTTTGTGCTTGGCCATACTTTTCTTGTGGTTCATCTTCATAAAAAAATTCCTTCATAAATTCACTTTTAATAAATGTGGATGATTCCATCTCACAACCAGTTAAGGAACCATTCATCATATCTTTCTTTTCATCAATATCAACTACTTGTATTAGGTCATTGGTGTCACAAGAAATTGAAGAGCTAAGCGGAACAAATATTGGGGTTTGTTGGATATTTATCAGTATGTGTTTTATTTTTGTTTCTTGGAGCATGACCATACTTAATTGTTTTTACCATCAATTCTGTCCGTGGTTTCTTTCATCCTTTTATTTCTTTTCTTTTTTATATATTTTGTTTCTGTTTTAGCTCTGGTTTGTTTGTTTTTGCTTTGGCTTTGGTTGGGTGGGGTTAAGAGGTTGGCTCTAGTGGCTTTGGTTGGTTTGAGTCATGAGGGAGGGTGATGTTGCAGAGAACATAAGATGGAATGAGGGATCAGATGGGTGGGAAATGTAAAAGGTTGAGAAGGTATGCATTTATTTGTTATTTAAATTTTTGGATGGAAATACAATCCATTATCTCATGGTTAAGTATGTTATCTTGGAGCATTTCATCATCCTCTTTTATTTTCTTAAATTTTGTTATTTGATTTCAAAATTTATAGCTTTCTTTCTTTTGGAACCATAAATAGGGATGGGTTTAAATAAAGGGTTCACCCTTTTAAAATCGAGGTTGTTATTTCATGTCATTATTTACTCTTATTAAGAGCCATGAGTGGGATGGATATATATATACGAATCCACACTTGGCTCTCAATTTTGAAGTGGAAAAAATTGAGCTCAAATTTATCCCTCGCTTTCCATTTGTAGAGTAAGTACGTGGTTGCTCAATATGAATATCTAATTCAATGATGAATGCCATGCTGCTACTACTCTTATATAAGGTCAATGCCAGTTTTGAAAAGGGAATGCTTCACCTTGAAGGAGACACAAAGATAGGAGACTCTACTTACTGATGTTAATCGCGTGCATGCCCACACATATTAATATTAATATTAAAGGGTCCAAAGTCTTTTGTTTGGGAAAGTGAGTAGACTTTGAAACTAGAATTTTGAAAATTATCATCAATATCTCCTCCTTTGTCAACTAAAAGGTGAGAAGTCTTTGGTTTTCTTGTGGGTTACCCTTAACCAATTCATTCATTTCACCAAGTGATTTTTGGTTGACTACAAACCATTCATTTCAATATCAATTTACCTCATTGAAGGTGGAAGAGAGTACTACCTTAGAGTGCAGTCATCAACTCAATTTTCAACTGAAAAATAAATCCATAATTAGGCTTCGATCATGCGCAAAATTATCATCCGAATATTTTGAAAAAACTAGGTAAAGGAATTGAAAGCCATATGTTGTTGCAACCTCTCCAATCAAATATGTCTTTACCTATGTATAAACTCAACAATAAGACCTACATAAAAAATATTGGCTTCTAAATTCCATCAATAAGAGCTCATCCAACCATAATGGACCTACCTTTTGGAGCTTTTAGCTTCTTCCAACATCTGTAAAAAATAAACTTGTTTGAAGACTGATGGAGATCAAAATATTCTATCTCCATATGGCCAACTCAATGAAAATGATGACACTTCTCAAGAATTTCATCAATCTTTGAATCATCAACTTTATCAATAACATCCTTAGAGTCATCATTAACTCCTTCATCAACTTCTTGAATAACTGAATGTTTCCCCTTCAAATCTTTGGTGGGAAATTTGATATTCACGAACTGAAGGGGTTTGGTGTAGTCAAGAATATGAAAGGTGATGTTATTTTCATATCCTATCCCCTTTCTATCCCTATTACATTTTAACTCTCCCCACACTGAGTCTCACAATTATTTTAAAAAGATCATTCTTTGTTTGTTTATTTTCTTCCATACATTCATGAATGATTTCTTTTGTAACTACAAAAGAAAAAATTGCAAGTTCATATTGATAGGTATCTCTTTGTGCATCCTTTTTTGCTTCTCCATTTTTTTCTTGCGGTTCATCTTCATCAAAACTTTCCTTCATCAATTCAATTTTAATCAACGTGAATGATTCCATCTCATAACTAGTTACACAACCATCCATTGTATCTTTCTTTTAATCCACATCAACCACTTGTATTAGGTCATTGGTGTCACAAGTAAAATCAATAATCAATTTGTCATGCTTCATGTTCTCAATTTGAATTTTGAACATATCCAACTCTGTCACTCAATTTTTGTTTGAGCGATTCTATCAATTGATCCTTCATATGTTTTTGATTGTGAATATCAACAACCTGATCATTTAAATATGCTAGTTGTTATTTTAATTCATTTGGACATTGTGTTCTTGACACTTCAATATTTTTATATACCATCTTTTCTTTTATCAATTTATACCCTCATTAACACATTTGGCTTATGTATCCTTTTCATCTCCTATGGAGAATCATGTAGATGTTTTTGAAATCTTGAATATTTTGATTTGCATTTTGTAAATGTTTTCCTCATTCGCCCATGTTTGAGAAACTGATTGTCTCACGCTTCCTTGAATATACTATTGGCAGAAACCCTAAGATACTGGGTACTATTGATCATACACCCAACTTGTATGTGATCACAATGATTTGACTTCTTTAGGATGATAAAACAAGAGCTTTTTACAATTCCACCCTTTTTATTTTTTACATTACATTTTGAATCCACTATTGATTTCAACTTAGAGACTATCTTTGATGCACTCAATATGTTGAATTCAATGGCTCAAAAAAATATTGACTCAAAATACTTACAAAGATATTCAATAATCCTTTACAAACTTTCTTTCTTTATGTTGTTGTTATAATAAGGAGTGATTAAAATCTTTGCAAAGTTATAAAATATCTTGATAATTCTTTATAGCACTCACCTTATGTACTCAAATTCCTTTAGAAAATATAACATGTTCACCAAATTTAATGTATGTGAGGTGTTGCTAATGCGAGTGTAGTTCAATAGTTAAAATATGCAAGGAGAAGGCCAATTCATAATGCAAACAATAAGTCCTTCTTCAACCCGAGACTTGAGCTTTCATCCCTAAATCAAGACTCAACCGTTGCCAGAAAATGAGAAATGCATTAATTTTGAGTAAATGGTGCGTCACAACATAATTATAATGTGAAGCTCTCTTCTCAGATGACAACTCAAGGGCTATGTTGAAACCCTTTTCACAATTTGGTCAAGTTTTCCCTCAATGACAACAAAGACAAGTTTGTCATTCGTTTATTTACATAATCTTGATGCAAAGTCCATTGTGTTTGCAATTATAATTTTGGTGCAAGAAAGAAGATTGTTAATAATTCTGTACAACTACAAATATAAACCCCCATTATTTTAATATCTCCTCTAGGCTCCTAATATCAAGATACAATTATGCACTCAAATTCCTTTAGAAAATACAACTTATTCACCAATTTTAGTGTATGTGAAGTGCTATGAGTGAGGGTGATGTAGGAGCATCTAGCTAGTTAAGTTCGTGATTGACATTATGGGTCAAAAGGTTTGATAGAGGAAGTTGGTTTYCTAAAATCTCCATTTAAATTGTAATTCTCTCAAAGGTATCTTTGTAGTTARGTGGTTTTATTATGTGTCAAATAARTTCCAGGTAATAGARCAACTTGGACAAATTGGGAGTTCGTTAGGAAGAGGTATATTTGTGRTTAGTAGGTCAGATTTACTGTTACGAAAGATTATGTATGGGTTTCTTGAATGTAATCAGTTTAGAGGGAATTGGAGAGTGGGCTCAGAGTGTGTGGAAGAGGTCCSAGAGATCCAAGAGGGAACAATGCCATATCACTACTGTATATTTTTTKCCCTTCCAGATTTAATAAATTCYAGAGATTGTATTTTAATGCMTTTAGTCGAGTTCTATTACACAATTACTTTGCTTTGCAGGTTGARCATACCTATCCATTTTCATTTGCATRCTGAATGATRGAGCTGGGGTCAACTTAATTTTCATTTACAAGAGGAATAAACCTGTGRCTATATTGACCAGTCGAAATTTCATCTTGAGGTTCTGCTMCAGGTTYCAAAAAGGGCCTCGKAGTYTGGCTGCAATTACTCTTGTAATATCAATWSGGAGACATCTAATATYCGRCTGTATTGACCCTCCATTGACAACGATCGATATAAAACGTAAAAATGTGTAAACCCTCTAGTCCAATCACCAATAAGCGATTATGARTTAGTTTTGGCGTGTGACCCTGCAACCCTTGGTTGTGTTAGCATCGAGTGAYAAAATTTCCATTGTGGATGATTTAGCGTTCYCACTAGCYATCTGCTAAACAATGGAAAGGGGATAYAACAGTAAACACTAAAAGCTATCACAAGAGGCGTAATATTGATTCAGATCCATCTTCAKAGGGTGTTATTCAATATTTAAAAGAAAATGATGYAAGGAGAAAGCCATTTCACAATGCAATACAATATTGTMCCTCTTCAACGTGAGACTTGAGAGATTTCAYCCCTAAATCAAGATTCAACCATCACTAGAAAATGAGATGCWTTAATTTCGAGTAAAAYGYGTGTCACAACATATAGATACAAATCAATGGCTATATTGAAACCCCTTTCGCAATCTTGTCAGGTTTTCCCCCAATGAAARCAATGACAAGTTTGTCATTTTTTAATGTGGCACATTACAATCTCGATGAAAAACCAATTATATSTACAATTACAATTTTAGTGCAAGAAAGAAAGTTGTTAAAAATTCTTTACAACTARCAATACAAATCCTCATTTAAAAAAAACAATCTCTCCCCYAGGCTCTTAATATCAAGATACAACTAGTGAACTCTTGCTAGGMTTTTAGGCTTTCTCAAAATTACTCTTGTTAAGACCTAGGCAAAGCCCCACGTTAARTATAAAACCCCTTATTAAGCCCTWCATATTGAATTATTATATTTCTAGTGTTATATTTGTATGTAGRCCAGAACCCTTCATTSTACCATTTTGTCTCATTATTATATATATATATATATATATATATATATATATATATATATATATATATATATCAAGKAGACMTAGTCTTAGGATCATCATATATCATATTRTACATTRAATATATAGTAAAAWGAGATTTTCYMCTTGAAGRTGTCTGTTATYCATTGAYTTTTTTTATCATTTTCAATCYTAGGGTTTTTCTTCATTGATTGTTATTCATTGAATTTTTATCATTTTCAATCTTAGGATTGTTATTCATTGACTTTTTAAGAATCAGAGCATCCGTCTTAGGGTTTTTCTTCTACAAGCGAGTCATATTGGTATTTTCACTATAACACTTTTTTTTGGATTCTTCAGACAATGAAATTTGGAGGTTACTTAGGAGACATATCAAAGTACCCYTGGTAAATCTTTTAGGTTTTGGGTYTTTATGATTTCAGAGATATAGCCTATGGAAGATAGGCTTTTTGACTCATCCTSAATTCAGTTTAAAAYGAGTCATCTTGTAATTTCCATTATAACTTTTTTTTTCTAGGAGGTTTTARACAAYGAAATTTTGTGGAGACTGAGGAGACATAGCTAATTATGTCTCCTCCAAATTTAAGGTTTTGGGTCATTATATTTTTGGTGATATATTATGTGGAAGTTAGGGTTTGTGACAAGTCYTAAAATTAGTCTCAAACGAGTCATATTTTTATTTTCACTATAAAAWTAATTTGGTGAAGTYTTYGACTATGAAWTTTTCATAATYCMGAGGAGACATAGCRAATTACCYGTGGAATTTTMTTTYAGAACTTGAATCCTTCTAATTTGTGAGMTACATCTTGTGGAATTTGGGGCATTTTTCTAATCCTAAAATTAGTCYTAAAMAAGTCATTTTGGTATTTGTACTATAACTTTTTATTAGTGAAGGTTCATATTRTGAAAATTTAAGGAGTTTAAGAAGTCATATTAGAGTAATATATGYCAAAATTTTAGTCTCAGAAGGGTTCAAAGTTCAKAKATATATTAGGAAAAAGGTCGTCCATCTAGGCACACTCCAAATTAAGGGTTTGAAAGGTACATAACTTACAATTGGCATAGTTTTTAAATCRAAATATCTATTTTTGGTGATTCAAAATTTGTGATAAAGGAGAAAAAGAGCAACATTATTATTTTCTCACATGGCAAAGGGTTCWMCYAGAAATAATACGGGTACTCATAAAAACTCAAACATGGAATCYGAAGAAAGTGAAGACTTAGAAAACATGCTAACCCAATTAAATAACCAAGTTGATAAAATGAGYGCTAATATGACGAAACCAGTGRATTTATCACATTCTTAGGAAAACCTCAAAAASGAAATGAATGAAAATYGGGARCATATGGAAAAGAGGATGGATGAAAATTGGGAACATATGAAAAAGAAGATGAAAGAACTGAAAAATTCCATGTCTGATGTGTTCTTAAACAMCCTAGATGAGAGACTMCCTAAAGGAGATAACAAGATGCAAGGAAATCATGAAAATAAGGACAACAAGATTGTTGAGACTCAATCACAAATGGGGAGTATTTTTTCACTTTTAGAGAGCACAAATTCTGAACCTCAAAATCATGATCATTCATTACTCCAAGATCCACATCATCAAGGCTTCAAGTCAACACCAAGGAACTGATTCATTCCGAAGATCGATACATGGAAGTTTGATGGTAAAGATCCTATAACATGGATATTCTAGATGGAGCAATACTTTGATCTACACCAAGTTCCAGCTTACAAAAGGTACCTATTGCATCCTTGTATTTAGAAAATGATCAATTTGTTTGGTATCAATGGCTATGTGAAAGAAAAAAGAATTCTATTATCTCTTGGTCCATTTTTATGGATGAATTGATATCACATTATGGGAATATCAAGAAGAATACATTCTTTAGTCAATTGATAAATCTTCAGCAAAAAATTCCAATTACAAAGCACATTCAACAATTCCAAAAGCTTAGTCTTAGGGTAAAGAACATTCTCGAGGATAATTTGTTAGAACTCTTTATGGGAACTTTAAAGGAGAAAATTCAACATGAGGCGTGTCTCTTCGAACCTAAATCCATAGAGAAAAATTTCAGTATGGAAAAGAAAGTGGAAAATAAAAATATGGCCACTAGAAGGGTGACCACTAACAACTATAGAGAGCACCGTGTTCCCTCTCCTAACCTCACTCAACCGGCAAGGTTGACACCTTAGCAAATGGATGAAAGAAGAGCAAAAGGAATATTTTTCAATTGTGATAGAAAGTAAAGTAAGGGGCATAAATGTGGCGAGGATAAAATTCTACATAGACTATGAAGAGGAAGAAGATCCAGAATTGGAACCATCACAATATCTAGATCTAGAAGAGACTACTCCAACGATATCTTGTCATGCATTGGCCAACATCAATACTCCACAAACCCTCAAGATACAAGGATACATCAAAAAGAAAAAGGTAACATTGTTTCTTGATTTTGTTAGTACCCATAACTTCATCAATTACAAATTAGCAAAAGATCTCAATTGCTTTGTATTCCCAACACCAAAGTTTCAAGTAATGATTTCAGATGGAGGTACCATAAATTGTTCTGGGAAGTGCCATAATATTAAAATCAATATGGGGGAGTATTTTTTGGATAGTCCCATGATTTCCATCGAAATGGGTGGTGTGGATATTGTATTAGGGGTCCAATGGTTACAATCATTAGGAACAATGACCCTTAATTTTCAAGATATTTTCATGACATTTTCCTTAAAAGGAAAGGAAATTGAGCTTAGAGGTATCCAAAGGAAACCCTCCAAGGTGATTATCTCTAATAACATGAAAAAATTACTCAAAAAGGGACACCATGGTGTAATTTCACAATTGTGCTCATTATATGTTCAAACATCTATATCCTATGCTCYAATGGATCTCCAAATATTTATCAACAACCATTCCAAGTTATTTGGAGAGATGCCTAAGGRTCTTCCACCTACTTGAGATCATGACCATGCTATTCATTTTCAACCAGGAAGTGTACCACCTAACATTAGACCTTATAGGTATACATAYGCATATAAGAGTGAGATTGAGCATATCATCCAAGAAATTTTAGAGGTGGGAATCATTCAACCTAGCYAAAGTTCTTTCTCTTCAACAATAGTGACRGTTACAAAGAAGGATGGTTCATGGYGTATGTGTCCATATTATAGGCAACTCAACAAAATGACCTTCAAATTTAAGTTTCTTATTCTTGTCATTGATGAATTATTAGATGAGTTGCATGAATACRTTTTCTTTACTAAGTTGGATCTTTGTTWTGGATATCATCAAATCAGAATGAGGCGAGAAGACATTCCCAAAACATCCYTTAGAACACATGAAGGTCACCATGATTTTTTRGTTATGTCATTTGGACTTACTAATGCACCTTCAACATTTCAAAGCTTGATGAATGTTATWTTCAAACCCTTAGAAAMTYTGTGTTAGTATTTTTTGATGACAAACAAATCTAGTACAAATCTTGGGAAGAACATGTACACCATGTTGAAAAAGTATTACAAGTTTTCGAAGAKAAACAACTTTATGCAAATCCTTCCAAGTGTGMTTTTGGGGTTCAAGAAGTGGAATATTTGGGTCATGTTGTATCTCATGAAGGTGTAAAAGTGGACCCTAACAAAATTAAWGCAACGAGGGAATGGTCAATTCCCAAAAGCTTGAAGAAACTTAGAGGATTATTAGGATTGATAGGATATTACYGCAATTTTGTCAAGAACTATGGTAAARGAKAAACACCTCTAATAATATTATTAAAGATTGAAACATTTTCATGGACTCAAGCAACCGCCAAATCTTTTGAAAAACTTAAGGAGTCTATGTGTACAACTCCTGTCTTGGCCACACCTGGCTTCACAATTTTTTTATTGTGAAGTATGTTGCCTCGGGCCATGACATTGGTGAAGTTTTAATGCAATAAGGAAGGCTCCTTGACTTTGAAAGAAACCAACTTAAAGGAAAAAACTTACTCAAACCCATTTATGAAAAAGAAACATTGGACATACTACATGCAATTGATAAATGATGCCCTTACCTAATAGGAAGACAATTCAAAGTAAAACGGATCATGATAGTTTGAAGTACTTCTCGGAGCAATGATTATCTTTAGAAGAGAAACAAACAAAGATGCTATGATATGACTTTGAAATTATCTACAAAAAATGAAAACATAATATTGTGGTAGATACCCTTTCAAGGAAAGAAGAAGAAACATAAGGTTCACTATGTGCTATTTCTATTATGTAATCTGATTGGGTGGAAGAAGAAAGAATAGAATGGAAGCAAGATCAAGATGTATGCAAGATCATTCAAAAACTAGAAGAGGAACCCAGTTCATTAGATAAGTTTGTATGGAAGAATGATTTGCTATGGTATTATGATCGCCTATATTTATGTAAGAATTCCCAACTCAAAAAGAATGTCCTTATGTAATCACACATTTATCCTATAGGAGGACATTCAAGGTTCTTTAAAACTTGCTACAAGATCAAGAAGGATTTTTTCTGGGAAGGTCTTAAAACTAATGTTCAAAAGTTTGTATCTGAATATGTGGTTTTCCAACAAAACAAGGGAGAGACAACTGAGACGACACTATCCTACAACCATTAGATATACCAAGTCAACGTTGGGAAGAAGTTTCAATGGATTTTATTATAGCTTTACCCAAATATGAAGGAAATACTATCATCATAGTAGTAGTGGATTGACTGGAAAAGTATGCCCATTTTTTCTCTCTTTCTCAACCTTTTAAAGAAAGTACAGTAGCCACAACATTCATGGAAACAATTCAAAAGATATATGGAGTCCCCAAGATTATTGTAAGTAACAAAGATCCAATTTTCATTGGAAAATTTTGGAATGAATTGTTTTCTTGTTTTGGTACTCAATTGTCTCACAACTCATCTTATCATCCTCAATCTGATGGGAAAACTGAGTTTGTGAATAAATGTCTATAATGATATCTTCGTTGCTTTACATCTAATAAAAAAAAATGGGTCAAGTGGTTTCCCTTGGTAGAATGGTGGTAAAACACATCCTTCCATACTTCATGAAAAATGTCCCCATTTATGGAACTTTATGGATATCATTCTCCATCCACCACGTCACCCTTGAAAGGGAATACGAAGGTTCAGGCAAAGGAGGACCACATAGGGGGACCAAAAAGAGGTTCTCAAACTATTTAAGGACAACTTAGTTATGACACAAGATAGGATAAAACAACAAGCATATTGACATCACAATGGAAGGGAATTTGAAGTGGGTGATTGTGTATTTTTGAGGCTACAACCATATAAACGGATGTCCCTCAAGAAACAAAAGAAGGACAATAAACTAGCACCCAAATATTATGGACCCTATAAAGTGTTGAAAAGAATTGGAAGTGTGGCTTACAAATTGGAGTTGCCTCCATCTTCACATGTACATCCAATCTTCCATGTTTCTTGTTTAAAGAAGGTAATTAGTGACAAGATCCCAGCCCAAATTATTTTACCATAGATTAATGAAGAAGGGAAAATCATACTAGAACCAGAAGAAATCCTTAAAACAAGGATTATACAACTGCAAAATCGAGCAATTACTGAGTACCTCGTCAAATGGAAGAACTATTGAAATTATTGTCATTGATGTCAAAGTATTAATGATGCCAATAATGTCATATTACAACATTACAATACACACAACATTTCCAAGATATATATATATATATATATATATATATATATATATATATATATATAT
>JZKD02S2422390.1:0-12617 GCA_000966675.3 Picea glauca
GATGGGACTGTCTGAAAGTCTCATGGACTCAGAAGTAAGTTCAATTTGGCCTGGTGTGCTGATGAAGATGGGATCAGTTGATCTCATAGTCCGCCATGAGGGCATCAAAGAAATCCCATATTTCCAGGTGGTCAGGGATAAGCAGGTGAGGCTATGTGAGAGTCTCATGAACTCAGAGGTGATTTTGGATCAACAAATGCAGCTAAAAAAAGAGAAAGATCTCAAGAATATTCTGATGATTAGAGGAATCCAGATATTCCTGCCGCTTAGCCTAGAGGACGACAAAGTCTATGTTGCAGATGAAGCAGGAACAACATGGGAAAGATATCCAACTAAGACTGTCAAAGAAGCATTGGAACAGGTATTTGAGACTGCCCAAGCATAAAAAGAAGATGAGCATTATGAGGAATGGCTCAATATTTTTGGCCAGGAAACTGAAAAGACTGCAGCATTGGAGCTTGCAGAAGTGGAAGAAGAAGAAGAAGCAGACAACATTAGTTTGGCTGATCTATATGGGCTAATTGAAGCCTTGGAAGAGAGGGTGAAAGCGCAAAGTGTGCACATCCAATAGGTGAAGTTGGAAGTATCTGATGAAGCAGACATGGGAGATCACATTGATCTACTCAATTGTAGAAAAATTTTGCAGTCGAGGAGCCTACATGAACAGGGCCAGCCACTGGAGCAGTTGGATGAAGCGATTGAGGAGATCAGGGAGTTTATGATAGGGTCAGTAGAAACCGTCAGCAAGGAGAGGCTAAGAAAAAGGAAATAAGTAGCAGCAACAGCGCATAAGCAACAACAATAGCAGGGAGATGGAGAAGATGAACAACTCCAGAAATTTGTTTGGGATCTAGGAGGATTCCAACAACTGAGAGGGGAAGCTCATGAGCAGGAGCTCATGAATTTTGCAACTGAGGAGTATGATATAGGAGCATCTCTCCATGTCAGCCAGCCATCTAGCCAGCCACGTCAGCACATGCATTCAAAGATGAAGAGAGGTGCAACCTTCGCCTTCCATTTTGTATTTGAAGGCACTGATGTTTAGGCTGTTGAGCCGTGAGGTCGTGCTATGCGCACAGGTTGTAGGTAGATAGGCCTTTAATTTTTGAAGGCTAAGATATAGATCCGATTTATGGACTAGACGACCCATTCAATGCCATTGAATAGGGTAGGTAGATTGGAGGGAAGAGCTCTAAGAGCCCCCTCATGTAAAAGATCAATTTGGATCTCATTTTGTGAGAATTTTAGGAAGGAGAGAGCAGAAGAGAAAGAGACAAGACTCTATTAAAGTATGAGCTCAGGAACACCTTTTTAAAGAGGCATTTTACATTAATATAAACCAGAGTAGATTTTCCTGCATGTTTTCTGTGTTATGTGGATGTTTCATTGTGTTATTTTATGCTATAGATGTATGCTAGACATTTGCAGGAGTTGTTTGATTTTCTGGCTTGAGAGGTCTTTGAGGCTTCACACCAGGAGGGTGTGACAGAATGCTGTGAGTTCTAATAGCCAGTGCATTGAAGCACTTATGAACTCTACAGATTCAGACAAAGGAGTTCCAGGTGGGCACAGAAGCTGAAATCAACAATTCAAAGGAAGACCTTTGAGGTTGTTGAATACCTCAAGAGGCAAGGCTATGTAGGAGGAACACAATTGCAGACAGAATCTTTGAGGAGTTCTGTAAAACTCTGCCAGGTGGGCATCGAGAAGGTAAAAGGAGTGCACAAAGGAAGAACTATGCTGTGAGTTCAACTAAATTTAGAATCATTGAGGATTCTGAGAGCTCTACCAGGAGGGCATTGAGCAGGTGCATAGGGTGCACAAGAGAGAACAGAACTGCTGGATGTTTTGTAAGAAGATACTCTGGCAGATGGGCATTGAGTAGATGTACAGATAGGCACAAAGAGGAAACAAACTCTTTGAGTTCTATTATTTAAGGAAGAATCCACCGAAGGATCTTCGCAGGGTAACTGAACACCCTGAAGGACTCAGTAATCGGGTTGCTTGAGCTGAAGAGTGCTAGGAGGGCATTATATTCTCCATCTGAAGAAGAAGGGAAATAAATTTAAAATCCCTTAGGGATCTGAGTATTTGAGAATATCAGATGGATAGCATCATGTGTGAAAAGACTCTGTAGAAGCACAGAAGTCATAGAATCCCTTAAGAATTCGAGAGTAAATCTCAGGAGGAATAGTGCTTTTTTGGTGTATGGAGCCACAACTGCAAGGAGTGTAGAGGCCAGAGAACTCTCTGAAAGAGTTAAAAGTTCCCAAATCTTAGGAGGGACAACGTTTTTATACACGCAGGTGAGGACTCAAGTCGTAGAGCTCACAGAGGAAAAGAAGCGAAGGTCGAGGCCTTCAAGAATTTGAAACTCTTCCAAGTGTTGAAAGAAAATTGCCAAAGCTCGGGAGGAGCAACCACTACTGTCGGATCAGCCAAGAGAATCTAGACCATGGATTCGCGTCCAAGCAATGTAGGAAAGGTGCAAAGGGAAAGACAAGTTTGAGCCATCATATCTTGGTCTAAACAGTTGACAACCGTTGGATCTATTGAGAGGAGCTTGAGGTTTATATCCTCGTAAGCTGAGTGAAAGTCCTAAAAGAGTTCATATTGAGATATCGACGTTCAAGAGTTTGGGGATCCGGAGGATGAGAGTCCGTGTACTCGACCTCAGAAATCATGAAAAGGTGAAATAGATTTGAGCTGTCCATCTATGGGGAGAACGTGTGTCACGAAATCATCCATTTTGGAGATTCAAGCACCGGGACTCACAGAGGTGAGCCTCTTGACTTTGCGAGTAGCGAAGTCCCAAGAAAATCCAAGCCGTCCGATTGGAAGGACATGTGTCACAAGATCCTCTCTATCAGAGATTCAGACATCGGAGGTTAGAAAGGGAAGTCCTTCAACTTCATGAGTAGCGAAGTTGCAAAAGGATCAAGACTATCCATGTGGAAAGGACAAGTGGCAGAGATCTAGGGATCTCACGAACTCGGAGGTTCGCAGGGTGAGATCCCAAATATTGGGTGCTCCAAATTGTGAAGTCGTGAAATCGCGAGGAGCGAGGACAACCATTGGATCTAGAGAGTGGGAGGACCATTGGATCAGGAACCCCATGGCATTTCACACATTCAGGGGTTTGGAGGTTGAAAGGAGTTGTTCTCGACATCAAAAGTCGCGAAGTGCCAAGAGCTGAGGCACAAGTGTGGATGCGTGGAAGAACCTCAAGGTAGGGCCCACATGATAGACAGGCAGACACACGTCACCTATTGGATGGAGTCAACACCCCATTGATTTCTCGTGTCTCGGAGATTCGTGGGTCAAGAGAGTGAGGGTTCTACGCTTCAACCCGTGAAGTCACAAAAAGAGAAAAGCGTCAAGGGAGGAGTCAACCCGACATTGACTTATCGCGTCTCGGGAGATTGCAACAGGAGGGCACGAGAGTTCAACCCATGAACTCACGAAGGAGCGAGTTGCGAGAGGCGCTTTTATTTAAGCCCTAGCCTATGGTTATGTGTGGAGGGAACTAACAAGGAAAGGAGTCAATACTCCATTGACTTCTCACATCTCGGGGGTTCACGAGATGAGAGCATGGGAGCTCGACATTGAAACACGCAAAGGTGCGAGTAGCGAGAGGAGATTGCGTGAAGCTCTGCCGATGGTCACGCGTAGAGGGTGCTGACGAAAGAAGAGCTATACCCATTTCATGATCTCGGGTATCACAATATTGGAGAGGAAGAGTCAGGAGTCATGACTTGCAAACTCGTGAGATTGCGAGCTGCGAAAACGACCTGTGGATCGATAAATTGTAGATTCTAGCAGGAAATGGGAAGGAGCCACTTCGGCTCAAGGGAATAGAGAATGATCCTATGAGTGGATCTCAGCTTGAGGGCCGATAGGTTTGTGTCAATAGGGTGAGGGGTAAAACATTTAATCCTTAAATTTACTTAGCCCTCCTTCTAGCGCCATTTGTTGACGGGCGTAAATGAAACACCATCAACTGGAAGGTTAGATCCAGACTAGGATTGTCTAATTAACCCAAGTTGTTTGGTATGATCTGACCCGATGGGTTTAATGGCTCCATTAGCCAACTAAAGTNGATGGGACTGTCTGAAAGTCTCATGGACTCAGAAGTAAGTTCAATTTGGCCTGGTGTGCTGATGAAGATGGGATCAGTTGATCTCATAGTCCGCCATGAGGGCATCAAAGAAATCCCATATTTCCAGGTGGTCAGGGATAAGCAGGTGAGGCTATGTGAGAGTCTCATGAACTCAGAGGTGATTTTGGATCAACAAATGCAGCTAAAAAAAGAGAAAGATCTCAAGAATATTCTGATGATTAGAGGAATCCAGATATTCCTGCCGCTTAGCCTAGAGGACGACAAAGTCTATGTTGCAGATGAAGCAGGAACAACATGGGAAAGATATCCAACTAAGACTGTCAAAGAAGCATTGGAACAGGTATTTGAGACTGCCCAAGCATAAAAAGAAGATGAGCATTATGAGGAATGGCTCAATATTTTTGGCCAGGAAACTGAAAAGACTGCAGCATTGGAGCTTGCAGAAGTGGAAGAAGAAGAAGAAGCAGACAACATTAGTTTGGCTGATCTATATGGGCTAATTGAAGCCTTGGAAGAGAGGGTGAAAGCGCAAAGTGTGCACATCCAATAGGTGAAGTTGGAAGTATCTGATGAAGCAGACATGGGAGATCACATTGATCTACTCAATTGTAGAAAAATTTTGCAGTCGAGGAGCCTACATGAACAGGGCCAGCCACTGGAGCAGTTGGATGAAGCGATTGAGGAGATCAGGGAGTTTATGATAGGGTCAGTAGAAACCGTCAGCAAGGAGAGGCTAAGAAAAAGGAAATAAGTAGCAGCAACAGCGCATAAGCAACAACAATAGCAGGGAGATGGAGAAGATGAACAACTCCAGAAATTTGTTTGGGATCTAGGAGGATTCCAACAACTGAGAGGGGAAGCTCATGAGCAGGAGCTCATGAATTTTGCAACTGAGGAGTATGATATAGGAGCATCTCTCCATGTCAGCCAGCCATCTAGCCAGCCACGTCAGCACATGCATTCAAAGATGAAGAGAGGTGCAACCTTCGCCTTCCATTTTGTATTTGAAGGCACTGATGTTTAGGCTGTTGAGCCGTGAGGTCGTGTTATGCGCACAGGTTGTAGGTAGATAGGCCTTTAATGTTTGAAGGCTAAGATATAGATCCGATTTATGGACTAGACGACCCATTCAATGCCATTGAATAGGGTAGGTAGATTGGATGGAAGAGCTCTAAGAGCCCCCTCATGTAAAAGATCAATTTGGATCTCATTTTGTGAGAATTTTAGGAAGGAGAGAGCAGAAGAGAAAGAGCCAAGACTCTATTAAAGTCTGAGCTCAGGAACACCTTTGTAAAGAGGCATTTTACATTAATATAAACCAGAGTAGATTTTCCTGCATGTTTTCTGTGTTATGTGGATGTTTCATTGTGTTATTTTATGCTATAGATGTGTGCTAGACATTTGCAGGAGTTGTTTGATTTTCTGGCTTGAGAGGTCTTTGAGGCTTCACACCAGGAGGGTGTGACAGAATGCTGTGAGTTCTAATAGCCAGTGCACTGAAGCACTTATGAACTCTACAGATTCAGACAAAGGCGTTCCAGGTGGGCACAAAAGCTGAAATCAACAATTCAAAGGAAGACCTTTGAGGTTGTTGAATACCTCAAGAGGCAAGGCTATGTAGGAGGAACACAATTGCAGACAGAATCTCTGAGGAGTTCTGTAAAACTCTGCCAGGTGGGCATCGAGAAGGTGCAAGGAGTGCACAAAGGAAGAACTCTACTGTGAGTTCAACTAAATTTAGAATCATTGAGGATTCTAAGAGCTCTACCAGGAGGGCATTGAGCAGGTGCATAGGGTGCACAAGAGAGAACAAAATTGTTGGATGTTTTGTAAGAAGATACTCTGGCAGATGGGCATTGAGTAGATGTACAGATAGGCACAGAGAGGAAACAAACTCTTTGAGTTCTATTATTTAAGGAAGAATCCACCAAAGGATCTTCGCAGGGTAACTGAACACCCTGAAGGACTCAGTAATTGGGTTGCTTGAGCTGAAGAGTGCCAGGAGGGCATTATATTCTCCATCTGAAGGAGAAGGGAAATAAATTTAAAATCCCTTAGGGATATGAGTATTTGAGAATATCAGATGGATAGCATCATGTGTGAAAAGACTCTGTAGAAGCGCAGAAGTCATAGAATCCCTTAAGAATTCGAGAGTAAATCTCAGGAGGAATAGTGCTTTTTTGGTGTACGGAGCCACAACTGTAAGGAGTGTAGAGGCCAGAGAACTCTCTGAAAGAGTTAAAAGTTCCCAAATCTTAGGAGGGACAACGTTTTTATACACGCGGGTGAGGACTCAAGTCGTAGAGCTCACAGAGGAAAAGAAGCGAAGGTCGAGGCCTTCAAGAATTTGAAACTCTTCCAAGTGTTGGAAGAAAATCGCCAAAGCTCGGGAGGAGAAACCACTACTGTTGGATCGGCCAAGAGAATCTAGACCATGGATTCGCGTCCAAGCAATGTAGGAAAGGTGCAAAGGGAAAGACAAGTCTGAGCCATCATATCTTGGTCTAAACAACTGACAGTCGTTGGATCTATTGAGAGGAGCTTGAGGTTTATATCCTCGTAAGCTGAGTGAAATTCCTAAAAGAGTTTATATTGAGATATCAACGTTCAAGAGTTTGGGGATCCGGAGGATGAGAGTCCGTGTACTCGACCTCAGAAATCATGAAAAGGTGAAATAGATTTGAGCCGTCCATCTATGGGGAGAACGTGTGTCGCGGAATCATCCATTTTGGAGATTCAAGCACCGGGACTCACAGAGGTGAGCCTCTTGACTTTGCGAGTAGCGAAGTCCCAAGAAAATCCAAGCCGTCCGATTGGAAGGACATGTGTCACAAGATCCTCTCTATCAGAGATTCAGACATCGGAGGTTAGAAAGGGAAGTCCTTCAACTTCATGAGTAGCGAAGTTGCAAAAGGATCAAGACTATCCATGTGGAAAGGACAAGTGGCAGAGATCTAGGGATCTCACGAACTCGGAGGTTCGCAGGGTGAGATCCCAAATATTGGGTGCTCCAAATTGTGAAGTCGTGAAATCGCGAGGAGCGAGGACAACCATTGGATCTAGAGAGTGGGAGGACCATTGGATCAGGAACCCCATGGCATTTCACACATTCAGGGGTTTGGAGGTTGAAAGGAGTTGTTCTCGACATCAAAAGTCGCGAAGTGCCAAGAGCTGAGGCACAAGTGTGGATGCGTGGAAGAACCTCAAGGTAGGGCCCACATGATAGACAGGCAGACACACGTCACCTATTGGATGGAGTCAACACCCCATTGATTTCTCGTGTCTCGGAGATTCGTGGGTCAAGAGAGTGAGGGTTCTACGCTTCAACCCGTGAAGTCACAAAAAGAGAAAAGCGTCAAGGGAGGAGTCAACCCGACATTGACTTATCGCGTCTCGGGAGATTGCAACAGGAGGGCACGAGAGTTCAACCCATGAACTCACGAAGGAGCGAGTTGCGAGAGGCGCTTTTATTTAAGCCCTAGCCTATGGTTATGTGTGGAGGGAACTAACAAGGAAAGGAGTCAATACTCCATTGACTTCTCACATCTCGGGGGTTCACGAGATGAGAGCATGGGAGCTCGACATTGAAACACGCAAAGGTGCGAGTAGCGAGAGGAGATTGCGTGAAGCTCTGCCGATGGTCACGCGTAGAGGGTGCTGACGAAAGAAGAGCTATACCCATTTCATGATCTCGGGTATCACAATATTGGAGAGGAAGAGTCAGGAGTCATGACTTGCAAACTCGTGAGATTGCGAGCTGCGAAAACGACCTGTGGATCGATAAATTGTAGATTCTAGCAGGAAATGGGAAGGAGCCACTTCGGCTCAAGGGAATAGAGAATGATCCTATGAGTGGATCTCAGCTTGAGGGCCGATAGGTTTGTGTCAATAGGGTGAGGGGTAAAACATTTAATCCTTAAATTTACTTAGCCCTCCTTCTAGCGCCATTTGTTGACGGGCGTAAATGAAACACCATCAACTGGAAGGTTAGATCCAGACTAGGATTGTCTAATTAACCCAAGTTGTTTGGTATGATCTGACCCGATGGGTTTAATGGCTCCATTAGCCAACTAAAGTTCTAAAAACAGTAAAAGAAATAAACTAATCTAAAGCTATGATTATAACAAATGATACATTACTTACTAATGTTTATTAAAAAGAAACGTGAATATACAAATGATTATAAACAATCTGTATACAATTTACAAGGTTTACTTGAAATCTTGCGAAAATGAATGTTCATAATAATGTTTCAAAATAAGATAAAGTAAGAACATATATTTTTGTTTTTTTAATGTTTAAAGATTTTAAACTAATAAATACTAAGAAAATACAATTGAAACAATGACACAGAAACAACCAAAGCTAAGTAATGCAATCATCGTCTCATTCATATATAAACAAATCTGAATAAAAGAAAGCAATGCACCTACTAACCTCTCACTGATCAACAATTCTAAGCTAAATTCATCTCTATGTATTTGTATGAGCTTCTCTTAACCTGTGTCAAGTGTAAACCTATGACAAAAGAAACCATAATACTTATTGAAGAAATTCAAGGAAGTATTTCATATTTTGGAGTGATAGAAAGACAAATAATTATATATCTTGTGACCTTTAAATGTCCAATAACTAAAAATGAAAGAAATTCCAATTCTCAGCAATGGTGTTACCAGCTATATAGGATCAGATGTAAACTCAAAATAATTGAATAGATGATTAGTCACAAATATAAATTAAACCAAAATATAATGAACAACATAAAGAAAAGCATGATATAAAATATTATGTGCAGAACTGACTAAAGCTAATTCGACACAGATAACATTTCACATCAAGAAATTACATGAGAAGAAAATGAAAAAAACTTGCAAAGTCTACACAAGAGGAAAGCCAAAGAGTAAATTGTTTTCTCATATAGTTTCAACAAAATATGTTCATGATATAGTCCAGGAAGAACTTTTGGGATGATAGACTCGTAAAGATTGAAAAAATTAATATATAAATGATAACAATTAACCATGTATTGATAAAATAGACTAAAGCTAATTTAAATCAATGCATAATCAATTATTCAAAGAATATGAAGATATTATAATGAAAATAAAACCATTTTACTCACCAGACAAAAACCATTAAGCAACCTGGAATTCCATATTCTTCTTTGAAAATACTTGTCCATTCTCCCAAAGATTCCAACCATCCGTTACTCCATTTGAAAATAAAAAAAGTTTACAAAAGAAATAATACACAAAAGAGAAAGGATCAAAATGCTCCTCTCCATTTCTTCGATCCCTTGGCTCTGAACTTTCTCATATATTTATACCATGAATGAATAGTCTGGGCATCACTAATAATTTCCGCCACCTGAAATTATCCTCGTAAAGAGACCAATATCTCTCAAATCGTGCATTTGTTTGGGACAATTCTCATGTGTAAGATAAATGGGTCCATTTTGGAGATGGGTTTTCAACCGTTTCTTCAAATTCCTCACAGTTTGGCTGCAATCAATCCCACAAAATCATTTGTCTGTTCTTGACGCATTTCCAGAGTTTATCTGTTGTTGCCCATAAATTTATTTGTAGCAATTCAATATTATTTTTGGATCAATCATCTTGAACATATTTAGATAATAAAATCAAACCATGATCATATCTGTACCAAATAAAAAACATGTGAAACAAAAAGAAACCTAAATTAATAACCTAAAAATTGTGAATAAAACAAAATCTAGAACAATGAATTTAAACTAACTATAAGTTCTAAACAAACATTGTTTATATTTTCCTTTCAAATTTGATCTTAAAATTATAGAAGCTTCAAGTTGATGGAGAGGAGAAAAATATTAATTTTGGGTTTTCAAAAAATCAAACAAATGATAGATAATTCTTTTTTTATTATTATTTTTATTTTGAAATGAGATGCAAAATGAAAAAATAATTTAATTAATTAATCTCCCCAAATGATTTTGTGAAAATGAGAAACCAACCAAGATATTATTTGATGAAGTATTGAACCCATTATTGAAAATAGTCAAACTTTCTAATGAGAAAATAAGTGAACACATAATCATAATTTAAACGAAAGTAAACAGTTGATACAAATTAACATTTTGGTTTAAATTGAGATTTCTATGCTCGTTTTTAAATTTTGACATATACTCTTGTAATGAATGCATCATACTATAGTGAATGTCTTAAGTTTTTCTCAAAGCAATCCAAGGTATGAAACTATTTGAAAATGTTGATTCTGTAGCTCATTATAATTATCAAGATTCTAATGGGGGCCCTTTAAATTTTGTAAAACTTTAGGGGGAGTTGTTGTGGCCCAACAGTAACATGCACTGGTTTGACACACGAGATGATTAATGGGCCCCACAAAATCTATTTCACATTTGTCAAATGGATCCAACGTTGTGATGGGAAACACAGGAAGCTCATCCTACTGGCAAGGCTTGCCAATTTTTTGCTATACATCACAACTCTTAGAATAATCCTTGGCATATGGAAAGAGTGAAGGCCACCAAAGCCCCACACATAGAACTTTGTGCGATGGTTTATTACCTACATTATTTCCTACTGCAATACCCTCATGTGATTCATACAAAATGGGATCCTATTCATTCTCTAATGCACATCATCACATGATTCTGTATGCACCCAACTTATATAACTTCCCAACAATCAACATGTAATATTTGTTATGGCTCACTCGTTGACAACACTTAGCTGGGGTATGCCCTATCAAATCTTGTCCTATCATGAGAAATTAAACAATGGAGACCAATTGATCAATAACTACTTCAATGTGGAAGAGTTTCACATCTAGGTGTCCATCATCTAGACTCCAACTAGCCTCTCCAGTCTCAAGTTGTGACAGATGATATGGTCCCACATTGTAATTTCTCAGCTTGAAAACAAACTCAAATTAAAACTCTTGAAAAAGTAGCAACCAATGGGATATTCTTCCTCCTAATACTGGCTTTTTGACCAAATATTTGAGCATGGAGTGGTCTGTAAATAATTTGAAAGGGGTCCCGAATAAATAGTGTCGAAACTTTTGTAATGCATAGACCATGGAAAGGCCCTCATGCTCGGTTATTGTATAATTCTTTTTAGCATTGGACAACTTGCAACTGAAAAAATATATTGGGTGGTCGATATTTCCTTCACTTGGCTACGTGAGAAATGATTCTAGCACAATGGATGAGACATCGACATGAAAATGAAAGACATTAGACCAGTTGGGAAAATCTAGGATTGGTACAATGACTAGTTTCTCTTTTAGAGTATCTAAGGCTTCCTAGAATTATTGTGTCCAAATGTACTTAATAGCCTCACGCAATAGATTATCCAATGGGGAAACAATATCAACATAGTTCTAAATGACCCACTAGTATATCTTGTATGACCCAATGTGGTGCACGTCTCTTTAATGGAGGTGGGGGGTACCATATCCAATATGGAAACAATTTTAGCATGGTCAGCCAACTTGACATCTTTATGGAATAGTTTCCCCAACAACATTATGAAGGGTGTACAAAAGATGCACTTATTCAATTTTAGTGAAATTTGGAGCTGATGGCATAAATCCAATATCAAGAAAAGGACTTGCATATGTTCTTTTAACAAGCTAAAGACTATCTAGTTATCCAAATAAACTTCCAAAAAAGTTTGGATGAATTCTTTAAATGCCATGACCACTATTCGAGAAAAAACTACGGGGGAATTCTTTATACCAAACAACATCATATTATAAGAAAAATAACCCCATTTTTTCGCAAATGTGGTTTTGTCTTGATCCTCCTCTATGATTTGTACTTGGTGATACCCTAAAAATCCATCTATAAAAGAATAAGCTTCTCATCCACCAATGTTTTCCAAGACTTCATCGGTGAAGGGAGTAGGGAAGGGTTCATGGACACAGACTAACTTAAGACTTCAAAGATCCACATAGATTTGAATATTCCTTGTTTTCATGGGTTGTACCACCATGGGATTGATCCAATATGACTCCTCCACTGAGACAATATGTCTAGCATCTAACATCCAATCAAGCTCCTTGTGCACCTTTTCTTTATATTTAGTATTTAACTTATAAGACCTCCTTTTGACTGGTTTGGAATTTGTCTTGAGATAAATATTCATTGACCCCAATGATCCTTCAATTACCTTCATTTCTGAGAAACTGTGGGGAAATAATTCCTCGTATTCCTTGAATAGGTCGACTACCTGGGTCATTGTTTCCTTATCCCAATAATCCCCAATGATATCCATTTTGGGCGCTTCATCGGTGATAATTTTATGTTTATTTGTTTTAATTGAGCCACCTTATTATAGTAATGTCATTTTTGGTACTTTCCCTTCCACAACACACTCTCCTTCAGATTCATTAATTCGAATTCCTTGATGATTGTCATCATCGACATTGTCAATGTCAACTTTACAATAATGGATGACCTCTTTCAATTTTTCCACTGGATAGTGCTATGATAATA
>JZKD02S2422412.1:4941-35072 GCA_000966675.3 Picea glauca
CTATTTCTATTGTTGTTCTTATATCATTTCTGTGTTATTGTGGAGATTATGCTGGATATTTTACTGTTATTCTGCCATTTCTAGCATTTTATTTATGTTCTGCATATTTTATATACTTGGTATCTTGCACATTGCTAAGAAACGAGTTGGAAATGTAGAAAGTGGAAGAGAGAACTTTTTTTAGTGTTGGTACTGGGGAACGCTATATATTGGTATTAGAATTGTTTAGCTAGTTGGAGACTGGAAACATCCTGTTATGAAATGGCAAGCTCATGGTATGAAATTTCCTAAGTGAGCAACAAGGAGTAAATAAATTAGAGTTTGAATTCTCTTGATAGGTGATGGTTCTCTAAGGCCGAGTATAGCATGAGAAGAAATCAGAAGGTATTCATGGTCATGAAGTCCTACCTCAGAGGAATAGCCAAGGGTTAATTCCGATAATACCTCGAGAAATCGACTAAGTCCTGAAGTAGAGTGGTAAACCTATGAAATCCCATGTCTTTCCCCATATGGAATCATCGCCATCAATTTCGGCACAACAAATTAATCATGGTCGTTTATGAGGGTTCCTCATGAATGAGAGCTTGAAAAAGTTCTAGATCATTAATAGTCATTGGATCCATCGAAGAATGGATTTATATGATATAAACCGTTGATCGATGAGGGTGCCATCAGAGTAGTCCATGGTTAGGCTAGGACGAGACTATGAATTGATTAGAGCCATCGAACCATCAGAGAAATATCAAAGTGATCGTTAGTCGTTAGATCTATCAGAGGTAGAGACAAAAGAGATCTCATCTATCCATCGGAGGGGTACTGGTCAGAGTAGGCCAAGGTTCCAGTGGGATATGCACTCTGAAGGGAGTACTTTGAGCAACGATCTAGGATGTCAATCAGATGGTGGCCACAATGCATATCTACTATTGATTATCATACATGTAAAAATGTATGACACTAATCACCATGAAGGTTATAGGGTCTAACCAAATAGGGATCGTTAATCGTCCAATCTCTAGAAATGTTATATCCTTCTCAGGATGTCATTAGACTGAAGCCATCAGGATGTGTGAGAAATCCTAGATTGGGTAACTTTGATGGTGAGAAAGGATTCAAGTAAATCATATTTGTAGATTGGAAGGCTTGATAAGAGAGGATGTCGGTTCGATGAGTGATGTGGCAGCTGCCACATCTATGTTATGTCAGTGCGATGTCAAATCACAAAAAAGTGGGCGAACAATAAACACGAAACATTTATACAACACCCTATGAATATAAGATGATGAAAGAATCGGTGAACAATAAACATAAAACATTTAGACAACACACTATGAATGTAGAGTCATGAAGGGATCGGCGAGATGGGATTAGCGTACCGTTACGTCTACTCATTGTGCTCAATATTATTTTTTATGAGTCTATAAATAAAGAAGTCATAACTTCAAAATTCAAAACGTATTCCATCGCTGACCTAATCAGACCTAATCACTTGACGACTGTCCATTCATTTTATTTTATCTTCGAAATGGAAGACGAATCCAGAAGATCAGGAGAACTTCGCAGTAGGAGGAGGAGCATATCAAGATCTCAAGCTGAGCCTAATACTCTCGATCTTGATCCGCTGGTTGTAGCAGAATCTCTACCAGAAGAACCTGAACCATTAATCGACTTATTTTCCTCCTTGAGACAACCGTTGCTAAACACAACCGCGCTTGTAGATTCGTTGACAGAGAGATCCACTGCGAGAAACACAGTCGCACTTAGGAGTCAGTTGCGGCAGTTACGACACCCGGTCTCACAATTGGAGATGTTGCTACTCAGAAGCTCTCCAAACTGGCGAGAGCTGTTGGGAGATATAGTCGAACTTGTGGAGCAGTTGGAAGACATAGCCGAACTTGCGGAGCAGTTGCATGTCAGTGCCGTTATTGAGAGAGACAGAGTTGCTGTGGAGCATTTGGAAAACATGGGTTCACTTGAGGGTGTCTTGCATAACATAGTTGAACTTATGAGGGATTTGCGAATCTTTGTTAAATATCTGAAAATAACTGCAGCCTCACATGTTGAGCAGTTGCGTAGCATAAGCATTTCAGAGAAACATATAAATGATAAAAACAGTATCACTGCAGGTTGTCCAATTTGCCTTTACGATTTTGAATTGGGCGAGGATGCGTCTCAAATGTATTGCGGCCACATCTACCATCCCATTTGCATTTCTACATCGCTGCAATATTCGAATGCCTGTCCTGTCTGCCGCCGCTCCCCATCCCAAATTCTCATATAATTGAATTGAAAATTCTCTTATATATATACAAAATCGGATTGCCTGGGAACAAGTATTTTTTTTTTACAGTTTCAAATATATTTTAAATTATTATTTTAAAATTAATATTTTATAATTAAAAAATAGTTTTTAGTTAATTTCATCAAAAATGCATTTTTACAAGTTATAATCAATATGGTTTATATAATTATTTTGTGGGTTGATTCATTATGTGGTTTGATTTAATATAAGAAGTTTAATTTTTTTATTTAAAAAAATTAATATTTTATGTCAAATTCTGTAAAAACGTTTCCGAATCTGGATGTGGGTTGGTTCATAATGTGGGTTTATTTAATATAAGAAATTTTATGATTAGTCCCTTTGGTACTCTTAGTAATCCATGAAATCAATGGTACTATTAACTTGAAGAGAAACCAATGAATTTTGATTGTTTTAATCCTTTTTCATTTTTTTTTGGTTAACTTAACATTTGGTATCACAGGGGCAATCCTTGGGAATAGCTTCTTCAAAATAAGTTTTTTTTTGGTACTATCGAAAATGCCAAGAAGACTTATTTTGAAGAAGCTAGTTCTAAGGATTGCCCCTATGATACATGAGACATATATGGTGTGCATGGTGTAAGGAGAGAGGAAGGTTTCGGGATATGGAATTTATATGGTGTACATGAGACATATAGAGATAATTTAGGTGCAAATTTTAGATCTTCTGAAATTTTAATAATATGAAGGAATAGTGAAGTATCGTGTGTACAAATTTCATCCCTTCATTCGTTGTAATATGAAAATTATGCTCTGAGTAAATTAGGGTTTTTGGTTGCTCCATATTTTAGTGTAAAACATGTTTTCTTGAGAAAACCATTATAAATGATGCTACTTGATGTTAACCCTTCTTCTCTCCTCTGGGTTCTAGGACCTCCTAGTCTATGATCGTTTAAACACCTGAGTCGAATTGACCCTTTAGTGTCTTGCTGGATTCCAATGCAAATGTATCATAGGTCCCTCTTCCTCCAAAGTGCAAGTCCTTTTCTAACCTCCCCGCTCTGGGTCCTTTGAAGAAAGTGATGGTGGCACTAGTCCTCTCTACTAGGCCCTTTCTATCATATGACCTTGGTCTATGTCTTGGGGCTAAACCACAAAAAGTTCTTTGGGCTTGGGGTTTTCGACTTTTTCCACAACAACCAATTCCTATGTTCTCGAACTCTGAATCGACAAACTCAATTGGCACGAGAATCAACGGTCCCCATTCTCCCCTTAGATCGACGGTTGTGATCTATTTGGACTCCAACCTTTGGGAGTCTCTCCCTTCCAGATCCAACGGTCTGGATTCAAACCGCTCTTCGCCACTTCACAAAAATTTATGTTTTCTCTTGGCAAACCTTCTGGAGCTCTAACTCCCGGATCTCTAGATATTTCGCTACCTATCTCTCCTTTTGATGATGGACGATTCTTCTTGCCTTCGGGACTTCGGCAAGTCCTCACTCCTTGTACTCACCCTCCAACTCTTGGCTTATAATGATTTTCATCAAACTCCAATAGCCTCTACCAGGCATACAATACAAGGATTTATACAAGAGGGGATCGATGAGCTTCCCTCCAAGCTAAGCTAGTGGTGTCTAATCACTATTCAAAACGCCTGACTAATGAGGAAAATTACAATGATGTAAATCTTATTCAAATCGGATGCAGATCCCTCCTACAGTTAACCACTTAATGGTGACCTCATCTATAGCTTGTGTGAAGGCACAACTTGGCTCTCCATCCTGACAGCATTAATTGCCTTAATAAAGATTTAGATTTTGAAGACAAAATGAGAGGACGACACCTCTCCCTTCCTTGAATGTGCACCGAAGTTCTAACTAGCTAGCACATGCTGAGGTGCGGCGATTCTCCTACATCATATTCTTTGGCTACGAAAATTCATGAGCTCTTGCTCATGAGCTTCCCAGCTCTGTTGAAATCCCCTTGGATCCCAAACTTTCTCCTAAAGTTGTTCTCCTGCTCCTTTGCTTTGTTTCTACTGCTTCTGCATCTTCCCTGCTACTCGTGCAGGTTCTCCTCTATCCAGCTTCTCCTTGCTGACAACTTCTTATGTCGATTTCAACATCAACCCCCTTATCTTCTATATCACCTCTTCCGGTTTCTTCATTGATTGGTTCTCCTTGTGCAGTCTGCTCGGCTACAACTCTTCATGATACTTCGAGGGTAGATCATCCCAATCTCCCACGTTGCTTTCATATCATGTGGCATTGATTGGCCACTCTGTTGCAGACTCCAATTCCACAGGTTCCTTATTGAACTGCTATTCATCTACCTCCTTTGAAATTCTAACTCCTATCAGTTCTTCGGCTGGTTCCATTCCAACTTCCTCCAGTTGCAACTCATGCTGGCATGTCTCTTCTGGCATGGCTATCTCATAGCATTCACCTTCTGGTTCCAGACTATCCAACCAATACTCTAGCACCTTCAACTCCATCTCCCATCGAGTGAGCAACTTGCAACTTCTATCTCCGCATGAATCTTCATATGGATGAAGCCTTTCTTCTGCCTCCACTCCATCTTTCAACACCCCTTGCTAACATGAAATCTTAGTTGTGCTCATCTTTTCTCCCTAAGTACCCACCTGGTAAATTGGGATGCCTCCTCTTCCCTCCTGTCAGTTTAGGAGATCAACTGATCCCTTCTCATTTCCCACCTGGAAATCTACGAGACCTCTTCCAGATCTTTTTCCCTCACCATTGAGGTTTCCAGCATGTCTTAACCACCTTTTTAACACTCGTTGCTTCCCCCCGGCCAACAACTTCCGAACATGCCATTTGGTTTTCCTTTTCAAAGGCCACTCATATCTCCAACATACCTTTTCCTCCTGCTGCATTTTCAATGCTAGCTTCTCCATCTCTGCTCGGATTTCACTAAGCTCATTGTCAATCTACGCCTTGTTTCTCTATGGAAAGTATTCTCCTCGACCATGCTTATGGCCTTTAGTAACCATCTTGCTTCACCTATAGCCCACCTTGATGTTCACCATCGGCTACGCACCTTGCAACAATCTCTACATAACATCTCACTATGTCCCCCTTCACCTGAAAACAACTTCAGGCTCTGATACCACTTGATGCTAACCCACCCTCTTCTCTCCTCAGGGCTATGCGACTTCCCGATATAGGATTGTTTAAACAACTGAGTCTAATTGACCCTTCGGTTCCCTGCTGGAACCCAATGCAAATCTATCACACGTACCTCTTCCTCCAAAGTGCGGATCCTTTTTTAACCCCATGACTCTCTTCTTGGCCCTTTGAAGAAAGTGACGATGGAACTAGTCCTCTATGCTAGGCCCTTTTTATCATATAAGCTTGGGCTGTGTCCTGGGGATAAACCACAAAAAGCGCTTCAGGCTTTGGGTTTTTGGATTTTCCACAACAACCAACTCCTATGTTCTCAAACTTTGAATCTGCGAACTCAATTGGTGTGAGGATCAATGCTCCCCATTCTTCCCTTAGATCCATGGTTGTGATCTATTCAGACTCCGGCCTTCGAGAGTCTCTCGCTTGTCCTCCTCTAATTTCTTTCAGAGTGCTACTCCTCCAAATTGTGTGGATCTCTTCCACGCATCCCTTCCAGATCCAACAGTCTGGATTCAAACCACTCTTCACGACTTCACAAAGATTTTGTTTTCTCTTGGCAAACCTCTTAGATCTCTAACAATCAGATCTCCATATCTTTCGCCACCTGTCTCTCCTCCTAACGATGGATGATTTTGCTTGCCTTTGAGACTTCGACAAGTCCTCACTCCTTGTACACACTTAGAACTTTTTACTTCTCGAGACTTGGATTGTTCCTGGCCTCTCTGCAATCCTTGCAAGAATTCTGTGCGTGAAAATGTTTTTTCCCCTAAGCTTTTTCTTGACTCAACCTTTGAATGTTATTGTCTCTACTCAGTCCTTTTACGAACCTTCTAGTGCCCTCCTGGAAACTTGACGCTCTCTCTCTTGAGCTTGTGAGGTGAACTTACTTTGTCCTTGGTGCACTCCTTACGCTCGTTTAAGCCTTCAAATGGTTTCTTCCTAAAACTCTTTCAGGTTTCTAAGGAAACTCCTTTTCCCTCCTCAATGCACACTTGCAAATCCTTCCTTCCTCATAGTGTTCAACAAACCTCGAGTTTTCTCAATATTTCCAACACTCTAGAATGTGTTGGTTCTGTTCACACACACACTTGCTCAATGCCCTCCTGGTAGAGTCTGACAGAGTCTTCAGTAACTTTTTTATATGCTTACTCCTCCACATACTTTCTTTCTAAGGTATTTACAACCTTGAAATTCTCCCTTGAGTCTCTGAACTATTCTGGATTTCCCTCCTGGCACTTTCTCCTTTGAATTGAATGAGTTCAGACACACATTCCTTGCATCAGCTCACAGAGTTTCAACTCTCTGTTTTTCACTCCTTGCACTTAGCCTAAAGAACCAAAACTAATTCAACACACTCACAGATAGAGGATTCTATCCCTATCCCTGCAGATGATTTCTAACGTACATTTACAATATAAACACACATGAATGAAATTCAAAAATAAACATCCATTACACAGAAATTGACAAACAGGAAAATATGTTCCTTTCTATTAATGGTGGAACGTCCATTACAATATGTGAGTCCATACTGCGATTGAGTCTCGACTCTCAACCATCTCCAACTCACCCTCCAACTCTTGGCTTATAATGATTTTCATCAAACCCTAGCAGCCTCTACCGGGCATACAATACAAGGATTTATACAAGAGGGGCTCAATGAGCTTCCCTCCAAGCGAATCTAGTGGTGTCTAATCACCATTTAAAATGGCTGACTAATGAGGCAAATTACAATGATGGAAATCCAATCCGAATCGGATTCAGATCCCTCCTACCGTAAGACACTTAATGGAGACCTCATCTATAGCTTGTGCGAAGGGACAACTTGGCTCTCCATCCTGACAACATTAATTTTATTAATCACGATTTATATTTCGAAGGAAAAAAGAGAGGATGATGCCTCTCCCTTCCTTGAATGTGCACCAACGTGCTAACCAGATGGCTCATGCTGAGGTGGAGTGATGCTCCTGCATCACTACCAACCTTGAAATTGAGTGAAGCTTGTTCCAATGGTTATGGTACAGAACTAAGCTTTACTGGTGAAAATTTCAATTTCTGAAATGAAGAGTGACACGCGGTAGGTCGTACAAGTTCTCTCTCTTGAAAGGGAAAACATCAACACATCTTGGGAAAGTTGTCATAAAATTCTCTTGGAGAATCCAATATTGGTCTAACTTGTGGGGTTGGAAATAAGACATATCAGGATACCTCATGCTGAAATTTTAGACTCGAAAGGGTTGAAATTGCATAGCTACATCAAAATAAAGGTCGATTAGTAGAAAAGTCTTGAAATCAGGGTTTCAAAAGGTGTGTTTTTGTTTTTGTAAATTTGCATGTATTTTGACTAGAAGATCCAATTGGGGTGATTCAAACAGTGGAATAAAGTGGGATAAAAAGAGTATCACATAAATATGGGAGAATCTTAGGGGTTTTTAGATACATATGTATTCCAACATCTATAAACGTAGGAGTTGTCATTACTTGTCAGCGCTACAAACATGTGATAGTGTGGTTCTTCCACATAGATAGAGTATATCGGAAGGCCCCTTTTGAATGATTGTGCATTATATAATACTACTATATATTTAAGCTCCCATGTACATGTTGTATATTGGAATACCCCCTATAATCCTTAGACCAACCGAGGAAAAAATTTGATCGTCTTGTTGCTATAGTACACCGACAACAACACTCAGGTAGATCACTCTCTAGTACCTGTGTATTCGGATAGTAAGACTAAGGGAATGGGAAATCCTCCTTAGTTAGTGCCATGATATATTGGACCAAGTACTATTATTGGGCCCCACACATATATCAAAGAGCTATAACACCTGATATTCCCTTGTCTGTGAAGACCTTTTCCTAATACAATTAGGAGTTCCTACCTTGCAGTGATACTTGGCCAACATACCACAAAAAAAGGGAACTTCTACACCAAATAATCCCTCAAATAGTCCTACTTGGAATCTTTATGAAGGTGAATAAATGTGCAAGGACATAGATGATTTAAAAAAGAAGGAAGTAACAAAAGACGAACTACAAAGGATGATGGAATTAATTGAAGCTAAGCTGGAAGCGATGATGGATGGCTTAAATGGGGATATCATGGAAGGGTTAAAAAAAATTCTAATAAAGACGCCACCTAAAGGTGACAATGTATCCCATGAAATTCATGATGAGGACACAACGAATATGAATCAAGACTGGAGAAACTCCATCTTTGGGTTGAAGACCAACCACTTTCCTAATATCAATATGATCAAGTTTGATGGAAAGGATCCAATCACATGGATACTCCAGATGGAGAATTTATTTGATCTGCATGATGTGCCACACACACAAAAGGTATGAATTGATCCTTATATTTATAACCTAATCAGTTTGTGTGGTATCGATGGCTTTTTTCTCCCAGATCACTTGTCACTTGGATAATTTTCACGGAATAAATGATAGCACACTATGATGATACAAGGCGCAATACCTTCTTCAGCCAATTGATAAATGTCAAGAAAAATGGTTCAGTTGTGGAGCACATTGAGAACTTCCAAAGAATGAATATAAAGGTAACATATATACTAGATGAGAACCTGATTGATTTATTCATAGTAAATTTAAAGGATAACATTCAAAATGAAGTTCTCCTTTGAGAACCCAAATCATTGGAGAATGCATTCAGAGTGGCGAGAAATGTTGAAAGTAAAAATATGGCTATGGCTGCTAGAAGGACCACCTCTAACATCTATCAGGAGCATACTTTTCCTTATTCTAAACCACCTCAACCTACAAATTTTACACCTAAACAATAGGAGGAAAGAAAATAAAAAGTTTTATGATTTAATTTTGACAATAAGTACAGTAAGGGAAATAAGTGTGGTGAGAAGAAATTATTCTACATAGATTGTGAACAAGAAAAAGAACCATATCAAGATGAATATGTAGAATATATTTCTTCTGAAGAGATGACTCCCACCATATCATGTCATTCATTGCATGGAATTATAACTCCTCAAACCCTCAAGATCGAAGGATATATCAAAAAGGTAATAGTGCTAATTGATTCTGGTAGTACTCATAATTTCATTCACTATAAATTATCCAAAGCTCTCAATTTCTTTATATATCCAACACTATAGTTTCAAGTAATGATTGCAAATGGAGGAACTAGCAATTACTCAGGAAAATTCCATAAGATCAATCTTTCTATGGGGGAATATGCAATGACTAGTCCAATTATTGCTATACCCATGTGTGGTGATGATGTAGTACTAAGGGTCCAATGGTTACAATCATTGGGAACAATGGAATTTAATTTTTAAGAACTTTGCATGAAACTTCCATTGGAAGGAAAGGAATTTGAGTTAAGGGGTATCATAGGGAAACCCAATAAGGTGGTAAGATCTAATGGCATGACAAAATTATTGAAAAAGAGGCATCATGGTGTAATTGTACAACAATGTTCACTATATGTTCAAACATCTAAGCCATCTATTCTCGTAGATCTCAAAGGGATCATTGATAATAATTCTAAGCATTTGAAGATATTCCTAGAGTTTTTTCCACCCACTCATGATCATGATCAAGTTATTCACCTAATTCCTTGGAGTGTTCCTCCTAACATCATTCCTTACAGATACCCTTATGCCCAAAAGAGTGAAATTAAGCATACGTTTGAAGAAATGTTATAGGATGGCATTATTAGACCTAGCTAAAGTTCTTACTCTTCACCAGTGGTAATGGTACTCAATAAAGAGGGCTCATGGCGCATCTATCGAGATTATAGAGATCTCAACAAGATCACCATTAAAGATAAGTTTCACATTCTCTTCATTGATTAATTTTGTTAGATGAACTACATGGAGCAATATACTTCAAAAATTTGGATCTCCATTGAGGGTATCATCAAATTATAATGAAGGATGAAGATATCCCAAAAACAACATTCAACACCCATGAAGGCAATTATGAACTTTTGGTCATTCATTTTGGCCTTACGAATGCACCTTCCACATTCCAAGGTTGATGAATTCCATTTTCAAGCCCTTCATTAAAAAATTTGTGTTAGTACATTTTTATTATATACTAATCTATAGCAAGTCTTGGGAAGAACATGTTAGACATGTTGAAATGATGCTACAACTACTAAAGGAGAAACATCTATATGCCAAACCATCCAAATGTTTCTTTGGGGTGAAGGAGGTAAAGTATTTGGTTCATATTGTATCTCATGAAGGTGTCAAGGTAGACCCTAACAATATTAAATCCATGATTGACTGGACGATTCCCAAAACATTGAACAATCTTAGAGGATTTTTGGGTTTGACAGGTTACTACCACAAGTTTGTTCAGAGATATGGAAGAATAGAAGCACCTTTAACTACATTAACTAAGAATAATTCATTTTCATGGACTCCATAGGAAACTCAAGATTTTGAAGAACTTAAAGAGGAAATGTGCAAAGCTCCTATCTTGACCACACCAGACTTCACAAAAATATTTATTGTGGAATGTGATGCCTCAGGAAATGGCATGGGTGTTGTTCTAATTCAAGAAGGAAGGCCCCTTGCTTTTGAAAGTCGACCACTCAAGGGAAAGGACTTACACAAACCCATTTATGAGAAGAAAATAATGAAAATGCTACATGCATTTAAGAAATGGCACCCTTACCTAACATGTAGGCACTTCAAGGTCAAAACAGATCATGATGGTCTTAAATACTTCTTGGAACAAAGACTATCTTCAGAAGAGAAAAAAATGGGTGACCAAGATGTTGGGTTATGACTTTGAAATCTTCTACAAAAAAGGGAACAACAATGTTGTGGTAGATGCACTCTCAAGAAAGGATGAAGATGTTGAGTCATTTATCTGTTCTATCTCTATCATCCAACTTTTTTTAATAACAAAATCAAGGGATGAATGGAAGAATGACGAAGAAGTGTAGACTCACATTCAAATGTTACAATAGGATTCTAGTGCATCTGATACATTTACATGGAAAAATGATTCATTATGGTACACTGGTCGCTTATTTTTATGTAAGAACCACCAACTCAAACAAAATATAGTTTTAGAATTTCACACCTTCAATAGAAGGGCACTCAAGATTTTTGAAAACCTATCATAGGATCAAGAGGATTTTTTTTTGGATGGCCTTAAAACTGATGTTCAAATGTTTGTGGAAGAATTTTTGGTTTGAAAACAAAATAAGGTGGAAACAACTAAGACCCCAGGTCTTTTACAACCATTAACCATTCCAAGTCAGCATTGGGAGGAGGTTTCCGTGAATTTCATCATAGGGTTACTGAAGTCTGAAGGAAAGAGTGTCATCATGGTGATTATTGAAGAATGACCAAGTACACACACTTTTGTAAACTCTCTCATCCTTTCAAAGCTAGTATAGTTGCTACCACATTCATGGAGACATTTCAAAATCTACATGGAAGCCCAAATATTATTGTCAGTGACAAAGATCCCATCTTAACTGGACATTTTTGGACAAAATTATTTTCTTGTTTGGGTAATCAATTGGCTCATAGCTCATCTTTTCATACTCAATTTGATGGAAAAATTGAGATAGTGAACAAATTTCTAGAAGGATACTTGAAGGAGTTGTTCCTTTTGTCTGAGATACATCAACATAGCTAGGAATCCATTTACCCCAGTGGAGTTTAGTCCCAGCTCGGGGGTGACCCACTGCTGAGAATTTTGAGCAGCATGGTCTAAGGATGGGAGGATTGTTGAAGGTCTACACACACTTGGTAGACTTGTATCAAAGATAACCATCAATTGTGTGTTAATTTACATGTTGTGTAATTATACATGTGTTTATGTTTATGGGTTTTGCATGTGAATGTTTCATGTATATTTTAATTGTTAAACCATTCCCCCTCAAAAAGGACAACTAATGTATGCCAATGTGGTAGAAGAAGAGGATGAGGTGTTAGGAACATTTTTCATCACCCTACTAAGAGAGGAAGATAATGACATAGTAGAAATCAAACATGTATTGATTTTAAATATTGTTGTGCTCTCAATTTAACTAAATCTACTCATGTCAACTAGGAAACAAAATAAACTTCGGTTAAAAAAAAGATCACAATTTTCAAATCCCCTTTCCACTAGAGAGATAAATACATTATGAATTTGTGTATTGTTTTCTATGATTAAGCAAAGCCATATATTTTGACTCAATGCAATTTAACCATTTTGATCTTAAAAAAATTTGATTTCATTAAAGAAAAATAACAAATTTGAAAAACATGGATGGGTCTCACATGAAAATTTAGGGTCATTATCATAATTAACATTGATTCATCAATATTACCCACCAAATAAAAACATTATTTTATAAAACCATGTAATTCTCTATAAAGAATCATTTGAAACTCTCTATTGTTTCCACGAGACCAAAATATTTTCTCTGGAACTTGTGAATACCTCTACTATGAAAACGGTTCATATTTCATGAAATATGTACTTAATGGTTAGTGGTAATACTAAATTCAATTCATGGTTTTGAAATACATCTATAAGTATATTGAGAGACAATGTCTGGGTGATGGTTCATAATCATTACCAAAAATGCTCAATATTTTTTAATTATCATAAAATAATTATTATTAATATTCTTTTTTTTAAGACTAGTAAATTTGTATTAAAGATCTAGAAAACAATAAAATATATAGACAACACCCTATGATTGTAGGGGTCATGAAGACATTGGCGAGATTAGCGTACCATTACGTCTATTCATTGTGCTCAATATTATTTTTTATAAGTCCATAAATAAAGAAGTCATAACTTCAAAATTCAAAATGTGTTCCATCGCTGATTTGATCACTTTACGACTATCCATTCATTTTATTTTATCTTCAACATGGAAAATGAATACCGAAGATCATGAGAGTTGCGCAGTAGGAGTAGGAGTAGATCAAGATCTCCACCTGAGCCTAATACTCTCACTCACAATCAGTTAAGAGATGAGAACGATCCGTTGGTTGTAGTAGAATCTCTACCAGAAGAACCTGAACCAATTATCGAATTTTTTTCTTCCTTGAGACAATAGTTTCTAAACACAACCGCACTTTCAGAGTCGTTGGCAGAGAGATCCACTGCAAGAAACACAGTCACACTTAGGAGTTAGTTGTTGCATTGACGACAACCCATCTCACATTTGGATATGTTGGTACTCAGAGTCTCTTTGAACTTGCGAGAGTAGTTGGGAGACATAACCGAACTTGTGGAGCAGTTGCATGACAGTGCCGCTATTAAGAGAGAGTTTCTTCTGAGAGAAAGAGAACTTCAGGATGTTTCTTAAGTTTGGGGTCAGCCATGATTTCATGACAGAGGAGGAAGCAATCCAATATTTCTCTCAACACAGAATAAGCAGAATACATTGCAGTATGTTTCTCCTGTTGTGAATCCATATGGCTTCAGAAGTTGTTGACATGTATATTCGATATGGAGATGGAAGCCACCATGATTCTATGTGATAACCAGAGTTGCATAAATATGATGAAGAACCGAGTGTTCCATGATAAGTCGAAGCACATAGAAATCCGGTATCACTACATTCGTGATATGGTGCAGAGGGGAGTTGTAAAGATCTAATATGTTGGCACAGATGAGTAGGTCGCATATGTGTTGACCAAGCCTCTCTCTCATGTGAAGTTTGAGTACTTCCGAGACAAGATTTGTGTTTTCCAAAAGGACCTCCCTCGAAAGGGGGAGTGATGTTGATGATACTATGGTATCCTGACTGACAATAGGTAGATCCGTTAGGATTTTATATCCTATGGGATTGATCATACCTGGAAAAATATCAAAGGTCCAATAAGGATGGTCTGTCAGAGTAACTATGCATGTATATGCCATTTATGGTCAGTAGTGGTAGCTCTATTAGGATTTTATATCCTAGGAAATATTTTGATTCTTGGGTAGATCCTGAAGGTCTGGTAAGGACAGTTTGTCATAGTAACATGTGGCAGATCTCGAAGGTCCGTTAAGGACAGTCTGTCAGACTACCAAAAAATGTTGTTGTTGCACCTGCCTCAGTTTGTTGCTATATGATGATGATGTTGTTTTCTTTGCCTCATGTTGATGATGTTGTTAGTTTAGCCTCGTATTGTTGATGATGTTGTATCAACCTTGTGTTGTTGATGATGATGTACCAACCTCAAGTTGGTGATATTGTTTCTTTAGTGTTATTATAATTGGTGTTGATGTTTCAGCTTCATACATATGATGATGATGATGCTACTCCAACTCCATGCTATGAACGATGATGAGGAAAACTTTTGATGATTTGTATATATGTCGGTCAGTGTTCCAGATGTTGATGATGTTGTTTCCCTCTCTTTCTCCCAATGATGTTGTATTGGGTTATGCCAATAGAATACCCTTCTCGTTAAGGGGGAGTGTTGAAATATTATAACTTCAAAGAATATTCTAACTCTATTTCAGTTATTATCTTATAGCTCAAATCCCATTTTGTGGATTGATAATATCGGGTCTTGTATAAGAAAAAATCCCCTTTTGTGGATTGGTCAAACCATATTTATATGGTGGTATTTGTAAAGTCATCCCCTAGGGTTTATAAAGTGGTTTTAACCACTCTTGGAAGAATTTGGCCCTGCTAAGTGAAGAGACATAACCCTAGCACCTCCTCGCTAGTATTTATAAGTGAGGATGACACCTCATTTGCTCACTCACTCACTCACACTTCTAGTGTGCATATTTTGAAGGAAGTTACAGGTGCAAGAAGGAGAAGAGAGGTGCATGTTCAATCCTAGATTACTCTTGGTGGTTTTGTCTTTTTCTTAGCATTGTATTGGCAATCTATTATTGAGGAAGTTTTTGTTGGGTTTTGTCCCCCATGATGGTTTCCCAGGATAAAATGGTGTGTACCTTGTGATTTTATTTCTTTCAATGATCCTCTTTATGTTGTTGTTTTTGGAAACACATCGATAACCTAATAAAAAATCTAAATTTAACAGGTACATCCAAAAACCTAACCCTAGGAGATGAAGCACCAAAATTCATGTGGTCCCCAATGGGGTAAGTTGGTACATCAACTTCCCAGGGTTGTAACTTTTGCATATGATCTTGATTTGGGCATTCAATACCTTGTCAGGAAGGTCTATCCATGAAGTACAAATTCCAAAGTGGGCCAAGGCATGCCCTTGAAAACCACTGATTCCCAAAATTCAAGAAAAATACGTCGTTTAGGGCCTAAAAACGACCTTGAAAGTTTGGGACTCGAAAATCTAGAAAACAACTACTAAGATGAAAGTTGTATGTGATCCAACTTGAAGAGGTGGGTGGCCACAAATATACAACTAGATTAGAGACCTTCCTCAGTTATTGAATATTTAATATGTCGATGCCTATGGGGTTTTGTTGGTAACTCCTATCAAAGCCTAGGTCTATAACCCCCCTTGGTGAAGAAAAGGGTAAAACATATATAGATCCTAAATCCCCTCCCCTTTCCCAAGATGGTATACCCCATTCCATTCCTCCATCCCCAACCCCTCATGACCAAGCTACCCCATATGTAATACCCCCAAGACTGAGCCTTAGTTGAAATTGTAAATATGTTTTATAAGCTAGTGAGCTAGGTTATTATAAGCCAAAAGGATTATGTGATGATTAGGCCAGATAGCCTAGATGATAAAGGCTAGGGAGCCTATTTATTTTTATGCAAACAGTCATATAATTAATAAAAATACATCGTTGTGTGTATACCAATCATGATAAATAGTATGGGGGACTAAACTCCACTAGGAAGGGAAACGGGGGGCTAAGAGCCTAGAAAGGGGGCTAATTTAGAGGGATTATTGCCAAAGGAATATTATAATATTATTCCTAAATACTATGGTGAGGATGATTATTTTATCCTAAGTTCTTATGGGAAATAGAATGAATTACAAGTGGAGAGAAATGAGCTCCTTCAGAGCCATGTGTCATCAAGGGAACATGTAAATAAATTTGGGGGAACTTAGCCCATTTCCCATTCACTCAATTTTTCACTCAATCACTCGACCTCTCCCTCTTGCACACATTCCTTGAGTAGTATTATGCACCTTCATGTTATGCACATCACACATGTACCTTACCTGAGGCCATATTGTTCCATACCCACGCCAGTACTGTTCCTTACCTGAATTCGATTGCTTCCAGCACCGTTCCTTTCTTGGACATGCTTGTTGCCATTACCTATTCCATATCTGAACCTTGTTTCTTCCATCACTTGTACTTGGTTGACTTAAGAGATGGAATGAAGAAGTGGGTTGTCAAGATCATGGGATTGAATAGGGGAGTTTTCAGGCTCATGGATTGAAGAGAAGGGTTGTCAAGACCATGAGAAACTCTCTCTAGGTGAGAGAATTGTTGGGAATTGATTTCCTGAGGGAGCCCAATTGCAGCTATAGTGCTTTGATACTTCCTGTCCGAACTTTTGCTGAATCCCTGGAAGGGAAGTGGGGCAGTCAACGGACTGTTGACTAGAGAAGGGGAACACATCCTGTGCAGGGGCATGCATGTGGGGAATGAGAGGATGTGGGTTTTTAGTTTGAGTATGAACCTGACAGAGTTGTTCCTGATGTCTGAGATACATCATCCTAGCTAGGAATCCCTTTACTCAAGTGGAGTTTAGTCCCAGCTCAAGGCTGACCCATTGCTAAGAGTTATGAGCAACATGGTCTAAGGATGGAAGCATTATGGAATTTATGAAAGCAATTGGTGTACTTCTATCAAAGATAAGTATCAATTGTGTGTTAATTTACATGTTGTGTAATTATACATGTGTTTATTCTTATGGTTTTTGCATGTGAATGTTGCATGTATATTTTTACTGTTATTTCCACAAGATTTTGGGAATTTTTCTGGAGTATTTGTATATGTATATAAGTTCGTATACAATCCATACGTTTTCCATATAATATCCCAATGGGTGGTTGGGAATGTCACAATATGGTCTCAGAGCTTAGTAAGAGTGTTTATGGAGTAGCATGGCCTCGACTTAGGTGGTTGGGTATGTTACAATTTGGTATTAGAGATTAGTAAGAGTGTTTATGGAGTAGCATGACCCGACCCGGGTGGTTGGGTATGTTGCAATTTGGTATCAGAGCTCCCGTTTTCAACACTGATCCTGAATGGGACGTGTAGTTGAAATTGTAGTGAAATTTCACATAGTTTTGAAGTCACAGTGTGTCCCTAGGTGCTAGGAAGGCACTGAGAGAAAACCTAGATTGTATTACAAAGATCAAGAGGTGTAGTGGTTCGAGAAATCCATCAGAAGAAAGAAACCACAAAAATAGTTGATTTCGGCCACAATATTAGATCTGGACCATTAGATATGTTCAGGAGAAGAGAGATCCCTCATAGCCATTGGATTTGGAGAAGATGTGTGGTCATTAAGCACTGAATTCCTTTGGGATTCACTGCTTCGATATTTTTTCATTGTTTGTCAGAAGGGAGGAAAAATCTCGGAAGTCTCAAAGTCTCAAACTTTGAATATTAGTAGGTGTCTGGAATTTCAAAGATCTAGAATATCGTGGTTGAAAAGTGTTGTGGTGTAAAAAGACATGAAGCCCAAAATCCCAGAGTCAATCATGGTCGTCTGTTGATAGGTGAGCGTCAATCGTGGATATTTTTCCTTCACTAATTCAATGTTCGACAGTTCAGGAGGTTTGGTGGTGATCAATAAAAAAAATCTTGAAGTCTGGAGTTTCGAAAGGGATCCCAAACATTGACTATGGGAGGATCAAGAGACGTTGATCTCAATTTCGGTGTTCGACGAATCGAAGAAATTGTGCATTGGAGTTGTGGGAAGTCTTGAAGCTTAGAGTCTCGGAGCTCCTAATGACCATAGTTCTCAACGGAAAAACTTGACCCTTGACTCTTGAAACCTTCAGGGGTGTTTTAGGATAAATCCATGAGTGCGGACACAAAATGATCTCCCTGGATCCACCTGGATCTAGAACAAAACAGGACAGAATAATACACTTTCCCTAGATCTAGCCTATTGAATGAACTAAGAAGTAAGGATTGTGGGCATACCTTATGAACGCTTTCTTTATATCTCTGTTGTTCCAAGCTTCACTCCAATTCTCTCACACCATTCAGATCACAACAGTACAAACCAATCGAAGTAAAGGCAGATTAATATATTCAATAGCTAGTCTATACATATGATCAAGGAGTTATGTAATAAAGTGACATCATCTTTATGGGAAAGGGACATATTACTGTATTGAATTAATTGAAAGTGAAAATTACAACCTGAGCCTTGATGTCGTAGGTCTCCTTTCGATGGATCCTAGCTCTGACACACACACTTGCTCATGCATGAAGAAAATAAACTACTTGATGATGACCTTGTTGTTGTCTCTAGCTGCTGTAGCATCAGTCCTCCATACAGTCTTGCACTAATTCTTCAATCAATCTCTTGCTAGCTTGCTTAACTTCTTATTAACCCTTTCCATGAGCAATCTCCTCAATATCTAGGAGAAGATAGATTAGTTACTTGGATAGGAAATGATCCCAAGATATTTGGAATGCCAGCACCTGAAGAACCATTCGAAGCCAACTCATGTTTCTAGAAGATTCGAGATTTTATCTTTTTCCTTCCTTTGGAACATGTTCACACCCTGCTAGTTAGTTACAGTGCGAGAGGTTCGCACTCCAGCTTAATGCAGCCTGCGAGCATCCCTTAAAAACATGATTTCTGGAAGCAGACAAATGTAACTTCTCTCAGGAAAGTGTTCTTAGTGAAGAGCTTGATTTTCCATCATCATAACATCATCATGACATCATCACGATGACCAAAATTGTAGATAATAGAATGCCCCCCAAAGTATGAGAGTGGAACCAGTGACAGTCGATAGACTTTGCAAGCTGCATGTGTGTGTCAAGAACCAAAAGCACATCTAATCAGAGACCTGCAAACATCCAAGCATCAACAGAATATCATGTATACCAATTCTGAGGTAGGCATTCCCATACTCAGATCATTGACTGATGACATCATAAACCAAAGTCATGGCCACCAATCATACACTGTGGATCCATGCCATCATTATATAGTACAGCCACCTGAATACACTGTGGATATGTGCGACAAATTTTCAATCAAGACGACATAGCCACGAAACATACACAGTGGATCTATGTGTCACAAATTATGCATACTCCATCGCATCCTAGATCCCAAAGACAATATCCAGGGTCTTCAATCTCATCGCCCAAAGTACGAATCTATCCATGTGATTACATGTGTCGAAGTCGAACATGGTAGAAACCACTTTATTACCGGTCATTGATGTATACCGTTAACAAGTGCGAGGGAAATCACCATTGATGTCAATGACTCCCAAGGTACTATAGTACAATCCATCGAGTGTGAATAAATGAGTTGATGTCAAACATCCGACGGAATCTTCCAATTAGGGGTCAATGATGTAAACCCACTATCGAAAGCGAGAAACTTGCCATTGAGGCATGCAAGCTTCAAGGTAATAAATAATTTCTAAGCCTTGATTCTGGATAATGTGCTGAATTCGATAGAACAAGACTCGTCATAGGAGGGCCTTGATGTATCCCCCATCAGTGACATGAAATGAGTAACAGAGTTTGAAAGTGGAACAAAGTATGTGACGATTGGACTTTGGACACAGGGAAGAATGACACTGAGTGAAAGGATAGCTACAGATGGCCGACTCAAAGAGAGGTTTCAGACGGACTACTCTTGAACATATGAACGACACGACCAATGATTTGGCAGCATTGACTCAAATACGACACATGGAAAGACCTTGCTATCAAATCGAATGAGAGACAAATGGATTTCCCAAACTGGCTTCAAATGACGAACAGAGGGTGTCATGTTCAAGAGCGACACTTACTACCAATTAACACAAAGATGAAACATATCCCTTTCCCAAATTTTGCCCCCACCATTTCTGTCAAGTACCTCTTTATTTTTACGCAAGCTTGAAGAGGATCACATATGCTTGTTGATATAAGCTCATCCTTCGGATGAGTCCCTCGGAGTATTTTTAACGAACCCTAAGAAGGAGTGGTTCGGTCCCATTAAGGGTCTGTCAATGTTTGTTTAACGAGTCCAGAGATAGCAAACTCGAAGGTTTTTCAAGATTATAGAGTTTGGAAAAACACTCAAAAGAGAACTCTCTCAGTTCCTTTTTCGTACACTAGTCCAACGAGACCAAAAAAGGGTTAAAATATCGCTCGAAAGACGCGTAACTTCAAATACTTTAACGAGCGTGAAAATAGCAAGATTGCTCGGCAATCTTTTCATGTTTAGAGAGTCTGAAAAGAGCTTAAAGATAACTCCAGGGGGGTTCCTTTTTCGCGTGACCACAACGAGCCCGGAAAAGAGATAAAACAATGCTCGATCACGTTCTTATGTTTTTCGCAAGCACAAGAATGGATAAAAGGCGCTTGAGGTTTTATGTCAAAACCATGACAAACAAACAAAAACACACCACACCAAGTAAAAATTCTTCCCATAATCATCCATATTTGCACCTGTCAATCATTTCACTCATTTTTACATTAGTGATTAGGGTTAAATAAAGAATAAACCTAAAAAAACCCACTTTTGATATAGTAAAAAGTAATAAAATGAACAAAAAACAAATTTACCATACCATTTTCACATTTTACCCTTTGAGTGCCAAAAAACCCTCTTTTTACCTCTATCTTTGGTGTCGAATTCCAGGAGTTACGGGAGACCATTCGAAGTGTCGTCAACGATATTTCGGTAAGTGCCTCATCCCTTATCTTTTCATGGTTCAAAATTGTAGTTTCATTGGTTAAAAGTCAATTTTTAAGTCAATTTTTTGAACCCTATGTGCGTGGGAGCATTCTCGCAGGTGGCCCATACGGGGCCTGCGAGAATGACCCATTCTCGCAGGTGGGCCATGGGCCACCTGTGAGAAGTTCGCACTGTGCGAAGCAAGTCACCTGCCAACAGCGCAAAATCCAAAAATTCTTCTAACGTTTAGCCAATTGCAAGATTTTTATCATGAATAAGATCACTCACTATGTTTGTGTGTTGTTTTTATGCAGGTTGCTAGTCACAATCATGGTTTTAGAGTGGCGGGAATGAGAGCACGAGGAGGATAATGCTAATGCGGAAAACAATCCTCCAACCATTGCTGCACTAAGAGACGGTGGTCTCTTAAAGTATTTCCGCATCCCGGGCATGAGGGCCCAAGTTCGATTGTTGGAATACTTAGTCTGGATGTGGGATCTGGACCAACAAGTCTTCATCGTGGGAGCCCATGCATTGACCATCGATATCAAGGATATCTATTTCTTGACTGGATTATCCAGACGTGGATCATATGTTAGTTTATCTGGCAGCAGAAGAGGTGGGTTGAAAATGAGCGAGTATTGTAATCAGTATTGTGTACCTGAGGTAGAGAGACAGAAAGGTAAAGTGGCCATTTGGGGAGTTACTGATATAAATCTCCGCACAATTATTTTCACCATTGCTCGGATGGCAGGAAGTGCAGCTCCACATATGGCTCTGCAGAGCCATTTTTAGTATGCCATCGAGTGTACTGAGCCCCGGGTCTTTAACTGGGCCGACGCAGTATTATGTAATCTCAAGAAACAGTTGACTAAGTGCAGGCGTGGAGAATTGAAACAATTTGGATATGGGTCTCTGTTAGTGTCCTTCTTCTTAAAGAGGGTCCCTGTGTTGAGACTACAGGCTGAGTGGCAGCTTCCGAGTCCCAGGGATTCGAGGATGTTACGGTGGTGTCGGCTTATGGCCCGACATGTAGCAGGTCCCATCGTCAAATATGACGATGTTTTCTTCGACTGGTTGCAGAACCAGATGATCATGGTAGACGACTATGCATATGTCGGGCTTGACTTCAGAGGAGATCCAGATCTTGCACTTCCTGAAGATGCACAGTGGGGAGACCTCGGTAAGAAGCACACAAATTTTCTTGTTTTTTTTTTTTTTTTTAAATATTTTTGGATTTTTAGCCATATTTAAATGTTTTTGTTTTTATAGTTTTACCCGAAGACTAACACCAAAATATTGTTGATAACACAGACGTTGGACCATACCGGCCTACTGGCAGTTCCCCTATCCAGAGACGAGGAGAGGCAGTAGTAGCAGTTCCACAGTACGTAGAGGACTATCTGACAGTGGAGCAGAACTTAGAGGGTCTGATGGCAGACGTTCCAGATATGACTCTGGAGGAGATTCCACGACGCGATCAGCATCACACTGTGGGAGTCTCTGCCTCTATGGGTCGTCTGCTCTGCAGAGTTGCTAGGACATTAGTGTGCTATCGTGAACATCATCCGTGATGTCATGATGTCATTATGTAGAAGCCATGAGCTTCAATTTTTTGATATTTTGGTCTTCGGACACATTTTGTAAAAACAAACTTTGATCGTTATATATATATATACATGGATTCTATCGGTTTACTTTACATTGTGTACATTTTAATGTGTTTGATTTATAAGTGATTTAAATGCTTGTCCAATACATAATTAGCTAAAGCATCTGTCAACGTATTAAGACATCTAGGAATGTGTTGATATTCAATATAATCAAAATGTCGTTCCAAGAGGAGAATCCACAAATATACCCTTAATAAAGTAGGACTTCGAATAGAATATACATTACTGAGATGTAATACTACCAGCTGCGAGTCAAGTCGCACAACCAAATGACGAATTCCAAGAGAGATAACATCCACCAATAATTCAACAACGGTGCTATACTCTGCGATGTTGTTAGTTGCTCGGCCAAGACATATACCTCGTAGATATATGAGTTCATTTGTTGGGGCATAGATTTCCCATTCAGCAGAAGCTTGGTTCTGAGTACTACGGCTAGCACCGTTGGCGAAGCCAATATAAGGTAGCGAATACTCCGACATCTGGCAATCAAACACAACGTTCACGTAAGGGCAGAGACCAAATAACATCAAAAGCAAACTAAAGTAACACACACACTCAGTATGATACATAAAATACAAGTACTCATGCACAAATAACTCATGCATAGTACTTCTTTAAGTACAACCCATTTCTGGGTTCACTCAAAGGTACGCCATCATAATCCACCAGCTCATACGCTCCTTTTTCCAAAACTTTGCTGACAATGTAAGGCCCACGCCACATTGGTTCGAATTTCCCAGCTCCTAAGACATCTTTATCTTGTTCATATAGAAGAACAAGATCTCCTTCGGAGAAGACACGAGGTTTGACATGCTTGTCATATTGTGCCTTAACACATTTCTTCTGGGCTTCTATTACAAGAGTAGTGTCATGGCGAGTCTCGTCTAATCGCATAAAATACAACAGACGTTCCTCTTCAGCAGAAGTATTAGGTAAGAGTTCTACAACTAGCTTCAAAGACGGTATCTCACATTCTACTGGCAGAATGGCTTCCATGCCATAAACTAAACGAAAGGGTGTAAATCCTGTAGAAGATTTAACAGACGTCCGATACGCCCACAATGCCGAAAATAACATCGTGTGCCAGCTAGTTTTATGGATTCCTATCATCTGTTGAATCATAGTTATAAGAACCTTATTGATGGCTTCGACCTGGCCATTGGCCTATGGATAATAGGGTGTTGAGCTATCATGATGAAGGCCCAACTTCTCTGTAAGTTCAGACATCATATGATTCCTAAAATGACTACCGTGATTGGTAAAGATAGCCTGAGGAACACCAAAAAGAGTGATGACATGGTTGAAAAGAAATAACGCTGCAGTCTTCCCAGTATTATCGAATGTCGGCATCGCCTCGGCCCACTTAGTGAAATAATCAACAGCTACAATAATATAACCATGCCCCCCGACCGAGTGAGGGTGACATGTCATGAAATCAATGCCCCATTTAGAAAAAGGACCAACTGAGCCTACAGGATGAAGGGAGCAGGATGCGACCGAATCTTCTGATTATAGTTCTGGCAGGCATGACACTTCTGAACAGCAGTAATGCAGTCTTTAAACAAGGAAGGCCAAAAGTATCCTGCACGTAAGATTTTCTGGGCAGTAGCATACCCAGACATATGAACACCACATTCTCCTGAGTGGCAGTCATTCAAAGCTTTCTCAGCTTCATCAAAAGTCAAACAATGCCGAAAGATAGAGTCAATGCCTCGACGGTATAGAGTATCGTCGAGGATAATATAATGACATGCTTGATAATGAACACGACGTCGTTCAACACTAGATAAAGTCGGCCATAAAGTCTGAGTTTGAAGATATATAATGATATCTCCATACCAAATATCGTCGGTACTGATAAGAAAAAGTTACTCGTCAGGTAACGAATCGACTGCTACCTTTTCCGTGGCAGTGTGGGGAAAATCACAAATTAACTCAGCGAAAACTAGGGATTTCTTCGATGTGGTGCGATCAAATTCCAAATCGAATTCCTGGAGAATAACAATCCACTTGGAGTACTTGCCCCCCAGCAATTGATGTGTCAATATATGTTGCATGGGGTTACAGTGTGAAATCACTATAGTCTTCCTGGAGAGAATATAATGATGAAAACGTTGAACTGCTTGAACAGCAGCCAAAGCCAGTTTATCAACATGTTGGTACTTGATTTCCGTGGATGATAAACTTCTACTCAAGTAATAGATAACATGTTCATCGTGGTTATCATCTTCTTGAACGAGAACCATGCCGATAGTATACTCGGACGCAGCTAGATAAAGAAAGTAATCTCGACTATAATCCGAAGGGAAAAGAAGAGGAGCTTTCATGAGGGATAACTTTAAAGCTTCAAAAGCGTTGTTAGCAACCTTATCCCAGACAAAATCGGAACCTTTCTTTAAAAGATGTGTAAAACCCTGAGTAATCTCAGCGTAATTCGGGATGAAGCGACGAAGAAAGTTTTCTTTCCTCTGCAAACTTTGTAACTAGCGTAGTGAAGAAGGAGGAGGGAGATTAAGAATTGCCTCAACCTTAATAGGATCTACCCGAATCCCATGGCGTGAAACAATGAAACCAAGGAGACAGCCAGATTCTACGCAAAAGACACATTTATGAGGATTCAGGCGAATGCGATAGAATCAGCAACTAACGAAAATTGCTCGGAGATGATTAGGCTGATCGGCTCGACGTAAAGAGTGAGCCGACAAATAGTCCAAATAAGGTTGAACGATATTCTTGATATCGTGAAATGCATAAGACATAGCACGTTGGAACGTTGCACCTACATTCTTCAGACCGAAGGGAAGTTTTCTGTAGGCGAAAGTACCCCAAGGACAAATAAAAGCCGTTTTATGTTGGTCCTCAGGAGCGATATTAATTTGATTATAGCTGGAAAATCCATCCATGAGGGAAAATATTTCACTGCTGGCACAGTCATCGACGATCTGGTCAACGAAAGGGGTTGGAAAATTGTCCTTTGGACAAGCTTTGTTGATATCTCGATAATCAATACAAACGCGTATACTACCACCGTTTTTATCGATCGGTACGGGGTTTGAAACCCATTATGTCAATACCACGGGATAAATCAAACCGGCTTTAAGAAGTTTTTCAACTTCGAGTTTAATGGTTGCCGCTTTACGTGGATGAACAGGATGGAGGCACTGTCGGACTGGTTTAGCTCCGGGGTATGTCTTAATTTCATGAACAACTATAGCAGGATCAATACCCAGCATCTCTTCGTAACTCCATGCAAAGATGTCATGAAATTCTTTAAACAAGGAAGTATAAGTGACGATTTCTTCGGGAGAACACGAAGCTCCAATATGAACGTTCTCGACTGTCCCAGGTTTAACTGAAATATCGATGGGTATCATGGGGGAAATGTTACTGAGGTTCCCTTCTGCAAACACATCTTGTGTAGATTGGGGAACAGTGGATATAACAACAATGGTCGACGGAGTCGAAATCCACTGATAATTATCGAGAGTCTATTGTTCCAGAAACAGAATGGAACGATGATGTCCATCGTCCCAAGGGGTGTCATCCAAGACAGACATGATCATCTCGTCAGCGGGAAAAATGACACGGAAAGGATTAGGAGACAACTCATCACCAGAAGAAGTAGTAAGGGTTTTCGATTGAATGGCTTGATAAGCGGACTCAACCGGACTTAACGACATAACGTTACCAAAACAAACATGATCTCCAGGATCAGGGACTATCCAAGGGTCAGAAGACACAGGAAGTTCATGAGGTACAATAGAGATCATATTAATGGAAGCAACTGACGGGTGTGGAATATCGGGTGGTGGTGGTATGGGGAAAGTACCCATTAACGACGAGTCTTTTAAAAGACCGACACCAACATTCTCGTAACTCGGTGGGGTTTTAGCTATGAATGGTACGTTGCTCGTGCGAGTATCGGCATTAAATAAGGCAAGTTGATCAACCGTAACCACTTTTCTCTGGTGAGGAAATCGTACGATGCGGAACAGGGTGGACACCACAACACGCATGGAATCGACCCAGCTTCGACCAAGTAGAAGATTATAATCTAAGGGAGTATCGAACACTTCCACTTCAACCTGGACGGTCTTACCTTCGAGAGTAATGGGCAACGATGGAAGAACACCATAAGGCTTAAAACCAGAGCCATTGAAGGATCTCAAATTGTTTTGTGATTCGTTTAATGGGGGAGAGCCAATGGATTTCCAACAAGTAAAAAACAGTACACACGTAGAATCCCCCTCATCAATAACAGTCCGACAAATGATTTTATCGGTGACAACAACTTGTATTTGAAATGCAAGCTGCGGGGGTAACCTTGGAACATGTTCTTCCAAGTCAAAGACTATCAAATTCGTATCCGTGGGATCAATTCCACCTATTGCATTCAACAGAGCCCTTCGTTGTGCAGGACAAGACTGAAGGACTTCAAGGGCAGACATTGCTGAAGGTGCTTGGGCCAGATCTTCGACAATGCTATAGTTCTGGGCCGCACGAGCATGAGGATTGAATGCCAATTTCTTAACAACACCTTTCGGGGGTGGTCATATAACTGTATCAAGGTTCGGTCGTTCGAGATGAAGAGGACCGTTTGTGGGTGGATTCGGTGGAGAGGGTTGTACCAGATCGGGAGGTAAGTCGTCAACCTTCTCCTTAGAAGGAGTATAGTCTTTAGCTCTAGTGGTAAGTGCAATGTTGTCTTTCTTGGAATCACAAGTGCACATCAAAACATAAGATGATGTAGAAGAAGAGGGTTGGTCATGGATGACCAACGAAGCCTGTTGTTGAGACGGGAAGAGTTGAGACAAGACTGCCGGCGTAGAGGGTTTCGGCGTTCCTTGAAGGAACTTGTTAACCTCGACACGTCTCGGACAATCCTTCGTGTAGTGATAGTCACCACATATAAGGCAAGGGTAGCATGGTTTGCGCTTATCCCGGTCTTCAACAGGAGGGGTTTTGGTTTGCTCATTCAGATTATTATTTTTACCCTCCTTATTCTTACCTCTCCCTTTCTTAGATTTGTTCTTATCGGTCGGCGTAGACTGAATGGCGTTCACTTCAGAGGTTTTACCGGCAGGAGGAGTAGGAGACGAAGCACTTTCAACATTAGAAGAGTTGGGTTTAGGGGTCATGTTTGAAACGGAATGTGATTGGGCATGGGTGGTACTAATCACACCATCATCTACATGTGAAGCAACTGGGGTGGTTGAAGCGCTGGAAGTACTAGGACAAGGCAAATCTGGTAATAGATCATAAAGAGTTCCCGTTTGCGAATAAACGAGATCAAGATACTGAGCATGACTTATAGCCTGCTCTTCTGTAACAACACCACCCATAGCAATGTCTTTACCAATTTTGTTCACAAAAGATTTTGTGAACCATTCTGCCAGTAACTGATCGGGAAGCTCAAGTTTAATGAGACGTCGCCTCCTTTGCCACTCATGAATATGATCAGATATATGAGTGCTTTTATTTTCTTTGAAGGAGGTTAAAATCTCAGTCCCAGTATCATAACGGATCGGTAACTGGTAATGTGTGAGAAAAGCCATAGTAAGGGTGTGAAAATCGGAAAAGAAACCTCGTGGTAACTCAATGTACCACTTCACAATAGCTTCAATGAGGGTTCGTTGAAAAAGACGGAGGCGAATGGAGTCGTCCATCAATGAATTGGACAAACACCATAAATGAAAAGTCATGACAGGATTATTAGGGTCCTCTCCCACCTTGCCATCGAATTTCGGAATGTCCGATGGAAGCTTTGCATGAATAGCAGGCCATTGGGGAGAGTTACGGATAGGATCGTTAAGAATCCTAGACAAATCGGGCAAATCCAAAGTAGCAAGAAAAGGCAACTTCCGATTCACTTGTGGGTACTGGTGACTTTGGGGTGGAAGCCCTGTGGGAAAACCAGTAGGAGCATAAGCAGACTGCCCATAGAGGGAAGATCCCGGCTGATTCGGTGGTGGCTGGATAGGGTAGTAACCCCAAGGATTGTGACCTTGAGTCTGAGTAGGGACCTGAGGTTGAGTAGTTTGATCCGTACCCCAAATAGGATTAGTTACCCCTGGATATGGTTGGCCTACAGGAGGGACAGTGGGCTGCCCCCCATCATTTTGAGGAAAGTTTTGTAAAAGATGATTCCAATACTGGGCCAACTGAGGAGGTATATTTTGCCCAAAAGGGGAGGTTGGTCCCCCTACCGTAGGTAAAGTACCACCCGAAAGTTCTGTGGCAACCGTAGGTTGTGTGGTAACTGTGTTGAGTCCAGGAAAAAGAAAAGGAACCATACCACCCTGTCCACCAACGGGAACTTGTAAGTTCAGTGCAACAGTCGGGATAGTGCCACTAGGATTAATATTTCCAGTAGGAAACTGAGGGAGTGTCGGGATGAAACCGAGAATAGGATGCCCAGGAAACGGAGGACCACTTGGAGAACCGGTTGGGATTTGCGGAGGCATTGGATGGGAAACATTCAACAAAGGATTCAACGCATGGTACCCTGGAGGTAAATTTGGGTTAGCCTCAGGCATTCGCTGGGTATTGATAGGAGGAAGAGTAGTTGCAGTAATTCCAGTTTGGACACTCGTAGTATCCGCGAGATGGGCCATCTCGGGAGGAAGAACAAAATGATAAGTGGTAGTCTTGGGTGTAGTCTTTGTCTTGGGAGACACAGGAGGGTTGATTTCGTAAACAGGGGATGACTCTGTACCGAAAATAACTCAACGGAAATTACCGAACCAAAAAGGATCTTGGCCTACTACACTGTGAGAAGGCCCAACAGTTGATTCAGAAGAGGTAACAACGGTTTCTTCAGAAGGATTTACTTGTCCAACAGGTCGTTCACCACGACGAATGCGATAGTCCTCTATAGTATTGGTAATTCAAAAATCACTGAGAGGATCAGTGCGTTCTACTTGTGGGGGTGGTGTAAAAACGTCTTAGACTTCACTTATGTCCACGTGTGGTAGAGTAACAAGAGGGATTTCACCCGAACGAGGAGAGTCCTCAGGGGTACCCTCAGGTGTTGTTGTAGGCAAGGGTTGTGAAACGTCCGGATGTTCCGGGGATAAACCTTGCATCCTACGTGAACGTCGTGGGGGAGAAATTGTAAACAAGTAACAAGCTCCTCAACGAAAATCCTATGGTCATCTTCAAGAAGCAAACAACACACACTAGTAAATAAAATCTAGAAGCAATCACCAAGCAAACAATACCTTCTAATATCGAAGCCACTAGTTGGTGATGAAATCCAACGTCGCAACAACGAGACGAGAAGGG
>JZKD02S2422412.1:35122-77159 GCA_000966675.3 Picea glauca
AGTGAGTTTGATCAACGTCAATTCTAGGTACCATGAAGACTTTCCCCTCCACAGTCACCTTGGGTAAGAACCTAGAGAGATAGGCCACTAAGGTCACCACAAACAATAGTACATCCTGGGGGACAGTCGTCAGTCCGATCCACATGCAAGGGCAGGGTATCAAGCCCGAAACCAACTCAAAGGATTCCACTCATAATTGTGGGTATACCTCAGAGTGATCCTCGTAATACGTGCAATCTCTACATCGATGTCAACAAAGCAGGGTTAGTAACTCTGCCAACACCAATGCAACCTAGTGCTTGACCCTTGTGTTAGAAGGGCATCCCAGGACAATATGTTTCCAATGGAATTTAGCACTCCCTAACTCAAGATGCTATTGTGTGTTTTTGAGCTTTTGGAGAGTGTATCTCTCTTCCTACTCCAAAGCACTAGCCTAGCTAAATGTTGGTGTAAAAGATCCCTAGAAAAGAGTTACTAGATAAGTTTTAATATTACGCAATGTTCTTAAAAGCTGTTGTTTACTCAAAGGTAGCAAAAGTGAAACTTGTGATGTATGACTCTGACCCAAGTAATGCAAAGATAATGATGAAAGATAATCCTTTTCATTCCATTAATCCTACTTATGGGAGAGAGAGAACAATTTTTTAATCAATCTCAATACTATAATGCAAATGCAATGCTCAATTTCCTTTTAGATGTCAATTCAAACAATCATATATCAACGAACAATTTCTATATGTCTTTTTCAAACAAACTCTTAAAATTTGATTTTCAATGTTTTCGCAAAGGCAAAAAACAAAAACTTGAAAGAAAACATGCAGTTCACTTTCCAAGAAGAACTCTGATTAATGAGAAAAGAAAATCAAACCATCAATAATCAAATAATTACAACCCAACCAAAACTTTCAACGAAAGTAAAAACAAAAGCAAACCAAGGATATTCTCAATGTAAATGAAAAATGTCCTTTTGAACCAACAAACACAAGAGAAACACCAAACACTCAACTCTCAACCAATCCCTGGTTCTCAGCCAGTCAGACCCACTCAACTCCAGAAGTCAGAGAGAATGAAAATGCCAACAAGAGCTAAGAAATGAAAGTCAAGCTACAAAGGCAAGAAAAAACCTTGAAACCCTAGATCAGTTCAAGCAAGAAAACTAAAGAAAAAGATAGGTAAGTCAATGATCCAATAAGCCAAAAAGGTGTAAACCAACAGATCTGAGCAGTTGACAAAGTCAAAACTTGATTTCAAAAATTTCAAAAATCTTGCTCGCAGGCCACTTTAAAGAAAGATGCGAACTGTTCGCACTGGACCCTATATGCAGGGTGCGAACTTAACTGATTCTCGCAGGCTGTAAATGCACACAGTGCAAGAATTCCTGAAGATAGTGAAAATTTTGAAAATGCAAGAAAAATCCAAACTGGCTTATAGACCCAGAAGGTCCCTCAGGATATCTTGAGAACTCAGACACTGACAAAATAGAAGAAAAATGCAAATAGAGCAAATGGCCACAGAAAGTTCAAAAACCATAAAGGAAAAGGGGATAGATCCCCAGTGGAGTCGTCAATTTTGTTTCAGGATAAATCCGTGAGTGCGGACACAAACTGATCTCCCTAGATCCACTTGGATCTAGAACAAAACAGGACAGAATAATACACTTTCCCTAGATCTAGCCTATTGAATGAACTAAGAAGTAAGGATTGTGGACATACCTTATGAATGCTTTCCTTATATCTCTGTTGTTCCAAGCTTCACTCTAATTCTCTCGCATAGTTCAGATCACAATAGTAACAACCAATCGAAGTAAAGTCAGATTAATATATTCAATAGCTAGTCTATACATATGATCAAGGAGTTATATAATAAAGTGACATCATCTTTATGGGAAAGGGACATATTACTGTATTGAATTAATTGAAAGTGAAACTTACAACCTGAGCCTTGATGTCGTAGGTCTCCTTTCGATGGCTCCTAGCTCTGACACACACACTTGCTCATGCATGAAGAAAATCAACTACTTGATGATGACCTTGTTGTTGTCTCTAGCTGCTATAGCATCAGTCCTCCATACAGTCTTGCACTAATTCTTCAATCAATCTCTTGCTAGCTTTCTTAACTTCTTATTAACCCTTTCCATGAGAAATCTCCTCAATATATAGGCGAAGATAGATTAGTTACTTGGATAGGAAATGATCCCAAGATATCTGGAATGCCAACACCTGAATAACCATTCGAAGCCAACTCATGTTTCTAGAAGATTCCCTTCTAGAAGATTCAAGATTTTATCTTTTTCCTTCCTTTGGAACATGTTCGCACCCTGCTAGTTAGTTACAGTGCGAGAGGTTCACACTCCATCTTAATGCAGCCTGCAAGAATTAGGCATTCTCGCAGGCAGATATATAGGTAGCCTACGAACATCCCTTAAAAGCATGATTTCTGGAAGCAGACAAATGTAACTTCTCTCAAGAAAGTGTTCTTAGTGAAGAGCTTGATTTTCCATCATCATAACATCATCATGACATCATCACTATGACCAAAATTGCGGATAACAGGGGGGGGGTTCTCTTTGGCGTTCAAAGGAATTATAATGGGGTTCTGTAAAATTATCTGAATCCTAAAGCGCTATAGCCTGGGAGCACCGGAGTGGTTCACCAGTTCGACGTTCATGGAACTTTTCATGTTGTGTGGTCAAAACTTCCAAAGTCTGAAGCTCTAAAGCACTGAAGTCCCAAAACTCCAAAGAATAATTGTTTAGAGAGTTTGTCACTTCAACGTGCAGAGGGAATGTTGTGTGGTGTAGGAGGAACCTCTGAAGCCTAAAGTTCCGAACCACTGGAGCCCCAAAACTCTGAAGAAGAGCATGTTCATATGTTCTCCAGTTAGGCATTCAGAGGAAAGAAAGTGTGATGAAGGTGAAACCTCCAAATACTGAATTTGTGAAGCCCCAAAGTCTTGAAGATCCATATAAGCACTATATAAGTAAGAAACTAGTTCTAGCCCGCGGTCACATGAGTTTTGGTGTTGAAGTAAAGGGGATAGTGCCCAAAAAATGATTTTTAAATATAGAAAGGGGCTTAGAGAAGGATCCCATAGATCTATGATTTCTATGGACCTACAATTGAGGGAAATTACAGAATATTGTAAACCTATAGAGAGGATCCAGCAAGGGTCTAAGAGCTAATTCAACTTCAGAAGAAGAAAAACTATACAAGGATTACCTCCAAGGAAGAACAATTTTCAAATATCCATAGCCTTCTTCTCAAAAATCAGAATTGAGAATGGAAGTAGTGTGGGAAAGATATTGAATAGTAAAATATAACTACTCACTCAGAAAATTGACCTGGGAAGGAATTTTTTAGGAAAATCAGAAGAAAGAAGTCTAATGTATTATGACCTAGAATTATTCATAATTTCATGCAATTGATAAATCAATTAGCCTAACAAGTTTTGTTGGCTACACATTTTGCAGAGTTAACAACAACTAGATCATGACAGGATCAACATAGAGTGTAGAAAAATGGAATATACATAGGGGGACTACATCCAGGAAGACGAGATCAGAGGGATGTATGTCCATATGGGTAATGAAGGTACAAACTCAAATGGGCATGGAGAAGGAATGAAAAAAAGAATGAACTTGGTAGAGACCATTAAAAATATGCAAAAGGATGTCCAAAGCTATAAATTTGATAATGGAAGGCTTATGAAATCCAAGGAGGAGCAAGAGGAATTCAACATAAAGTTAATGGAGACCTTGGACATAATAGAAAGGAAGGTGGATAAGGAAAATGGTTCAAGCAAAGAAGGAAGTCATAGGACTCATGATGAGAAAGTAAGAACAAGAATTGTTATCATACATCACCATCACTCCTCATGGAATTACAATAGGAGAGCACCCAGTAGATCAAGTCCATCCCCTGTCAGGAAGCATAAGAAGAGGTCTAGTGTGGATGAGCTACAAGCAGAAATGAAAAAATCAAACCTCCTACATTTGATGGCGAGCACAAGAAGAATGAAGATGCAAAGACATGGTTGTTGGGCATGAGAAAGTATTTTCAATTACATAATTACTCTTCACATGTAGAAGGAATAATTTCCATCTACCATATCAAGGGAAAGGAATCTATATGGTGGGACCAATTTGTGTAGGTGAAACACATTAAAGAGAAAAATGTTACTTGGAAGAAATTCAAGAAGTATTTTCAAAAGAAATACTTGACTAAGAAATACTATGACAATAAAATGAAGGATTTATTTGAACTCAAGCTTGGGAGTATGACCATAGATGAATATGAAAGAAGTTTTTTACAATTACTAAAGTTTGTCTCTTTCATCAAGGATGAGATAGTTAAGATTCATAGGTATTTGAGTGGGTTTCCATTATTCATCAGTGACAACATATAATATGACGATCCCAAAACATTGGAAGAGACCATAAGGTGAGATAAATGCCTATATGATCAACATAAAGGAAAGCCAACTTTCCAAAAATCTTGGGAAGACAAGAAGAAATATAAGATGGAAAAGAGGAAGAAGGGGACTAAGCCACCATTCTTTAGAAATAATCCTTAGGGTCAACCAAATTCTAGAGAACCCGGAACGATTGAGACATGAGGGAAAATGCCAAGGCAACCACCTGTTCAATGTTGGGGTTGTAAGGGAGATCATATATATAGATATTTTTCCCACAGAGGAGAGAAGGTGAGGATTGTTCATAATGTGCAACAAGTTGAAACAATGGAGGACACGGGCATAAGTGTACCTAGGATCTATGAAACCATGGAAAACAAGCAAACAAAGTTTCAGTAACATATGATTGAAGTGGAAGTTAAGATTAACATCCAAACCATTGTTATTTTAATTGATTCAGGAGCTATTCATAGTTATATAGATCTTAAGATGGTGTAAAGATTGCATTTTATGAGAAGCAAGCATGGAAAATCTTGGTTGGTGTAGCTGGCTATTGGATCAAAAATAAAAGTTAATGAGATGGTTAAGTCATGTCCAATAGACATGAATGGATTGAGAACTAGAGTAGATTTGAACATATTACCTTTAGGTTCCTATGATTGTCTAATTGGTATGGATTGGTTGGACCAACGCCATGCTATCCTATATTGTTATAATAAGGAATTCAATTCTTTGGATGAGGAATGGAACCTAAGGATAGTACAGGGAATTCCCAGGGAAATAGCCGTCAGAGAAATATTAGCATTGTATCTGAAGAAAAGTTACAAGAAAGGGTGTTAAATATTTGTAGCTCATATGGAAGAGACACCTAAATATAGGGTGTCAAATTTTGAAGATTATGCAGTCCTAAAGGAGTTTGAGGATGTATTTAAAGAAATAACAGAATTACCCCCTAAAATAGATATTGATTTCTCCATCAATCTGATTCTTGGAGCAGCTCCAGTATCCAAGACCCCTTATAGGATGAGTACAACAGAATTAAAGGAGTTGCAAATTTAACTTGAAGAGCTTCTGAAGAAAGGGTATATATGCCCAAGTGTGTCACCTTGGGGTGATCCAATATTATTTGTGAAGAAGAAGGATGGAACATTGAGACTTTGCATGGGCTTCAGAAAAATGAACAAGGTAACTGTGAAGAATAAGTATTATTTTCCAAGGATTGATGACCTATTTGATCATATGAAGAATGAAAAAATATTCTCCAAGATTGATCTCAGGTCAGGTTATCATTAGGTAATAATTAAAGAAGAAGACATCAACAAGACTACTTTTATAACAAGGTATGGGCATTATGAGTTCACAGTGGTGTCATTTGGGTTATCAAAAGCACTAGATGTCTTCATGTGTTTAATGAATGGTATTTTAGAGAATACTTAGATAAGTTTTTCATTGTCTTTTTGGCTGGCATTCTTATATATTCTAAGTCAGAGGAAGAGCATGAACAACACTTGAGGATGGTATTGCAGGTATTAAGAGAGCATGTTTTGTATGCCAAATTGAGCAAGTGCTCATTTTATCAGAACCAAATTCATTATTTGGGGAAGTTCATATCAGAGGAAGGGATAACAGTGGATCTTGAAAATATTAATGCCATTAGAGGATGTTCAACACCTAACAATGTAACAGAAGTCAGATCTTTCATGGGCCTTGCAGGCTATTAAAAAATATTTATTGAGGGATCCTCAAAGATTGCACACCTGATCACTTCCTTGCAAAATAAGGGAGTGAAGTTTCAATGGACATCAGAGTGTGAAAAGAGTTTCCAAATGAAGACTTCATTGTATGCAGTGATCCATGTAAAGAAGGACTTGGTGGAATCCTCAATCAAAATGGGTATGTTGTATGTTATGAAGCAAGGAAGTTGAAGAAGCATGGAAGGAATTATGCCACTCATGATTTGGAATTGGCAGCCATAGTGCATTCTTTGAAGAAGTGGAGGCACTAACTCATAAGGAAAAAGGTTTTAGCTGAGGACAAACCATAATGGTCTGAAATATTTATTTGATCAACCAACTTTAAATGCCATACAAAGAAGGTGGTTATAATTTCTCAGTGAATATGACTTTGATATAAATCATATCAAAGTGAAGGAGAACAAGGTTGCAGATCCACTCAACATAAGAGTGCATGAGTTGCATGCTACAACCATTAGCATGTACCAATTCGATTTCAAAGCATAATTTTAGAGGTTGCAAAATCATATTTGTAATACATAGAAATAATAACAAAGTTACGACAAGGTATTTTGCAGCATAAAAATGAAGACTACAAGCCGGGGAATGATGAAATTCTCATGTATAGAGGAAGAATTTATGTACCAAGTTCCCAAGAATTGAAAAATCTAATATTGAGATAAATGCATAACATACCTTATGTTGGACACCCAAGGTATCATAAGAGTACTGCAATTGTTAAGAGCCAATATTATTGGCTAGGAATGAAGAAATAATTTGTTGAGTACACTGCCAAATGTCTGGAATGTCAAAAGGTAAAGGTTGAGTATAGACACCCAACTAGGAAATGGTAAGTTGTAACAATGTATTTCATCACCAAACTACCCATAACAAATAAGCAGCATGATTATATCATGCTAGTGGTGGATAAGCTTACTAAATCTACCCATTTTATTCCAGTAAATCTCACTCACAAGGAAACCAACATTGTTGATATTTATATGAGAGAAATTTCTCGACTATATGGTATACCCAAGACAATTGTGTCTGACAAGGATCCAAAGTTTACGTCAAATTTATGGAAAGGATTATTTAAAGGATTTGGAACGAATTTGAATTTTAGCACAACTTATCATCCAAAATCTGATGGACAAACAACAAGGGTGAATCACGTGATTGAGGATATGTTGAGGATGTATGTGATGGATAAACCATCAAAATGGGAAAATTACATACACTTAGAAGAGTTTTCTTATAACAATGGGTACCAAGCATCTCTAAATATGAGCCCGTTTGAATCACTTTATGGCAGAAGGTGCAACACCCCTGTAAACTGGGACAACTCAACAGATAGAGAAATGGTTGGGCCATAATTACTCAGGGAAATGGAAAAGAAGATATCAAAAATAAAACAAAATTTAAAGGGTGCTCAAGACATATAGAAAATCTATGATGATAAGGGAAGAATTCATAGGAAATTTAAAGTGGGTGACCATGTATTCTTGAAAGTGAAGGCCAACAAAAGTTCCCTAAAGTTGGGAAATTGTTCAAAGTTGGAAGCTTGTTATTGTGGTTCATTTGAAATTTTAGAGAGGGTTGGTATTGTAGCATGTATGCTTGCATTACCTACATCAATGTCTGTTCATAATGTATTCCATGTATCATTGCTCAAAAAGTATATAACTGATGCTAATCATGTTATTGATTGGAAGGTGATTCAGGTGGAGAAAGAAGGCGCTTTTCAAGTGCATCCAGTGTGCATACTGGACTAGAAGATCAAGAAACTCTAGAATCAATCCATAGATCTAGTAAAGTTCCAATGAATCTGGTACAGTCCTAAGGATGCAACTTGGGAGCACAAGGATGCTATGCGGGCATAATACCCACATATTTTGGTCGCTTTTTGAAATTTTGGTGGTAAATGTGTGTGTATATATATTGCACTCAGTACAATGCATAAATAAGGGGATGGGGATGTAATACTCCCAATACCAAGCCCTAATTAAAATTGTAAATATGTTTTATAGGTTGGTGAGCCAAGTTATTATAAGCTAGAAGGCTTATGTGATGATTAGGCCAGAGATCCTAGATAATAAAGGCTACAAACCCTATTTTTTTATCTGTAAACAATCATATCATCAATAAAAATACATCGTTGCATGTATACCAACCATGACAAAGAGTATGGGGGACTAAACTCCAATAGGAAGGGAAAGGGGGGGCTAAGGGCCTAGAAAGGGGGCTAAGCTAGAGGGATTCTTTCGAAAGGAATATTATAATATTATTCCTAAATACTTTGGTGAGGATAATTATTTTATTCTTAGTTCTTATGTCAAAGAGAATGAATCACACGTGGAGAGAAACGAGCTCCTTGAGATCCATGTGTCATCAAGGGCACATGCAAATTAATGTTAGGGAAATTAGTCCATTTCCCACTCACTTAGCCATTCACTCGATCACTCGACATGTCCCTCTTGCATGCACGCCTTGAGAAATAACATGTACCTTCCTATTATGGATAGATATCATGTACCGTATTTGAGCCCATACTATTTCATACCTACGCCAGTACTATTCCTTACCTGAATTTTGTTGTTGCTAGTATTGTTCCTTGCCTGAACGTGGTTTCTTCCATTACCTATTCCATACCCGAACCTTGTTGCTACCATCACCTATACCTGGTTAACTTAAGAGATGGACTGAAGAAGTGGGTTTTTAGGACCATGGGATTGTAGAGGTAGGTTGCCAGGCCCATGGATTAAAGAGGATGGTTGTCAGGCCTATGCACAAATCTCTCCAGGTGATAGAATTGTTGGGAATTGATTTCATGAGGGAAACCAACTATGCAATATTCCAGATATAAAAATTATGCAGAATAGAAATAAAATGCTAGAAATGGCAGATAAACAACAATATAACCAAAATCAACACCACAATAACACAGAAATGATATCAAAATAACACCAGAAAGAACACTTTGATTCTGAGAGAAATGTTCATGGGCCTCTTTGAGGGGGAAACCTCCTGTAGAGAAGAGATCTATTACAGTAATATCCAATATAGGGTTCTCATACCCTTGAATCCTATTTATACTAAATATGTCTATCAAAAGAACCATCTACAGGAAGATCCTTCTAGAAGGGGAAGCTTCTATTAGGTCTTCTTACATTTGGTTTATTTTACCTTATTTCAATGCCTTATTAATATTGACCTTTGTTACATCCCAATATATTGTTCTACCTACATGAGGTGTTAGGTCCCTAACATGTCCTCCTCCTTAAAAACAACCTTGTCCTCAAGACTTAAGATGTGGAATTTGTTGCAGAATGGTAGCTGGTTCCCAAGTGGCATCTTCTGGAGTTGTATCTTTCCACTGGATTAATACTTCCTTGATAGTTTTCTAATGTAGGCGATGCTTACATTGGTCCAAAAATTCTTCTAGTTGTATCCAAATGGATCCTTCTTCATCCAATTCTAGAAGGTTGGTTTGAATTTGACACTTATTTCCAATCACCTTCTTTAAGCATGAAACATGAAAAACAAGATGTAGCTTTGAATGACTGGGAAAAGATAACTAATAGGCCACTCATCCCACACACCTGAGAATGGTATAGGGATCATAAAATTTGGGCACCAAATTCTAACAATGGTTGGCCTTGAGGGAATTTTTCTTGTAAGGTTGCAGTCGAAGAAACACCTGATCCCCTTCTCCAAATTGACATTCAGAGTGACCTTGATCTGCTTGTTGCTTCATGCGATTATGGGCCATATCCAAATTCTCTTTGAGGGTACATTGAATAACATCTCGAACTGTAAACATTTGGTCAACCTCCTGGACCTTCGAGACACTTGGTAAATGTTGGGTTACGAAAAAGGTATAAATATCTTCCTTTTTCCCACAGTTCATGATATGATTTTGATCGATTCTTCAAATAGTTAGGGATAAATAGGAAAGAACATGATTAATATGTCTCTAAGGGTTGTTATTGAAGTTTTGTTAAATAGATTTTAAATTACGATTGAAATGGTTTGATTTTGTTGCAAAATTGGATAAATAACTGTCAAACATAACCAAAGAGATCTTGGTTATGCACAAACTATTGGAGGTTGAAGACTTTTTAGGCGCAAAGCAGTTTTGAAGATAATGCATTTTCTATATTGTAACTTTATAATAGTAAAGAAATCCTAAGGATATTTCGATCCTAGGGATAGCTTGATTTACCTAGATTATTGTAATATATAAGAGGGTAATAGATCCAGAAAAGAGAGAGAGAAAAACACATTCAAGTATTTAGATTCAGAATTGCTCTGCATAAGCAGTTTTTGTAAATGTTTCACCAGCTATGGAATCAATGAAAGTTTTGAGTGTTTCTACCATTTATGTGTTCTGAGTTTCTTGTAGAAGTACTTCTGAAGACTGAGGTCCTAGTCTGAAGGGGATATTGTCTCGTTCTGTAATTGTATTAGTTCGAAGTTTGATTTCTATTTTGTGATTCAGATTTCTTTTACCATAGCCAAGGATAAATGCATAAGTATGTTAATGATTTTATGATTGTTTGTGTATAGAAGACAAACATTTCCCTCAAGTATTAATGATTGCCGTTATGATTTCCATTTCTGAAGTTGTTGCTTAATAGTTCCTCACATTTTCATCTGCGTTGTTCCTTTTCCTTAGATTTACCATTGTTGTTCCTTTCGGTTAAAGTTACAATAGTTGTTCCTTTCTGTAAAAGTTACAATAGCTATTAATTTTGGTAAAAGTTACATTAGTTGTCCTTTCCGATTAGATTACAATTTTTGTTTCTTTTTGTTGATAGAGTAATTTGTTATTTCCTTTCCAGTAATCAGAATTCATAATTGATAGTTAATTCTGCAAGTCCTTACTTAAATTCAATTACTGTTTTTTAGTTAAGTGAATTCAATAGATTAATTAGTTCCTTTCCATTTTAGAACATCTTAGTAATCAGATTTCAATTCCATTAGTTCTTAGAATCTTTGGTGAACATTTGAGGAACTTGATTGTTGATGAACTCAAATTTGGTTTAACTACACGATTTTAGGCTACCTACACAGACTTTGCTGATGTTATTGAGATAAAAGACGAATCTCCAGGTTGACAAATTAATGTTAAACTAAGGTTGTTTTTAGGACATATTTAGACACCAACATTTTGGTGTCGTTTCTGGGGAGAATGTCAAAGGTAGCATAGGTTGTGTCTCCGAAGGACTAGGTATTGAAGACAAAAGGTAAGAACCTACGCAGGTAATAAGTAAAATTCTTATGCCAATGCTTACCTCCAGTTGACACTTAAGAGGCTTCGTAGATTTTTTCTTTTGTTGAAATTTCTTTTGTTGTTGTGTGAAATGTGTATGACTAGAAAGAAGGATCTTGAAAAACCAAAATCCCCACCAAAAATTACCAAAACCAAGGGTTCGGTGATCCCTGGAAGAAGCACTTTTATAGATGAAATCATCAAAAAGGGTGAATCTCAAGCTTCGGTTGGAATTAGGAAAGGACCAACCCAAATCCCTCAGGCAGTAGTTTCACCAACTACAGACCACATTGAGATTCATAGAAAAACTAAAGGGACTGAGCAGAGCTTTCAGAATATAGATCTACCATTGCTCAACCCCTTAGAAGAGGGAAGCTCTAATAATATAGAGGAGGGAATAGGAGAAACTAGCGGGGTTGCCAAGGTAGACCCACCATCACCACCTAACCCTGAGTCTTCTGCGAAAGAAGAAGGCATATCCGAAATCCTAGATAAAAGGAGTGCAATCAAATTCCCTAGAGGACCAAATAATCAACTATTTCAAATAAAATATTCGGATCAAGAACCTCTTGAAAAATTTTGGCACATTTTCGATCAAATGGCACAACCAAATCAAAAACAACCCCAGACCTCCACGTTGGAGTATCCAATAGTTGACCCAATTTCCAATGCCCCCATGAAAGCAATCCCCTTACAAAACTTGCCAACCTTCCATGGATAGATTTCAGAAGACCCAGATGCATTCATATTTGAATTTGATGTCCTATGTAGAGGATATGATTACACCTCTGAACCCCCAAAATTAAAACTATTCCCCTCTACCTTGAAGGGAGTATCCCTACACTGCTTCATGGGATTGGGAGGTGGGTCCATCAATTCATGGGACCAGATGAAACAAACCTTCTTGTTAAAATATCAGGGTTATTGCAGAACCAGAGACCTAAAAGATGAAATCTTTCAAATGACTACAAAAGAAAATGAATCATTAGAAAAATATGTCGAAATATTTCAATATAATTTGCAAAGATCACCCTATGGTACATTACCAGGTGAAGTACTCAAAGCAACTCTGATTAAAGGCATGGAAGATGAATGGGTAGAAACATTGAATTTAATGGGGAAAGGTGACATTTATCAGGAAACTTATGAAGACATTGTTCTATTATGTATCAGGTGCTCATGAGGAAGTACACAGACCAGGTCAAGAATGTGGACGTCCCTCACAAGAAACAACAATATCACTGGTGGGGGTGTTACACGAGATGAAGTCAGTAATATCATAGAAAACTTTAAAACATATATTTTGAGCACTCTGACTACACAATTGGATGTATTGCAGGACAAACAAGAAAAGGTAGAAGCAGAGCAAACCTTGGCTATATTTTTCCACAGGTGTAGAAAGAAACATGGTCCAAGGGAATGCCCCTTGGATATAGTTTGAGTTTGTGTTATTTGCACCAAGGATTACAAGATAGATGAATTCCCATCACTCCCTGGATTGAAAGTTGTATTCAAAGAAGCAGAAGAGGAAACATAACCATTATATCTGATGGCTTAGCGCCATTAGTGGCAGTCCCGGCCTCAAAATACATTACAGTACCCTTCCTCTTTCTTTCCTAGATAGTATAATCAACAATAGAATTTTGGCAGCACATGGCAGGGTCAACCATTTACTAATCAGAACTGGCAACCCCAGCAGTACCCACCTGCAATTCCTACCTGGCCAAACTAGCCCGCCACAAACACCAACTGGAAAAATCAACCAACTACAAGTTCCAATTGGCCCAATTCGCAATACCCCACATCATCCTGGAAAAATTTGAATAATACCTACCCTCCACAATGGCCTAACTCGACTTCCCAAAAACCAAATTGGAACCAGAACTGGTAGTGCCCCATGGGGATGAATAACCAACCTATGGGGATGGCCTCTCAAACCCAAGACCCGTTACAAACTCCACTCCCATTGCCCCAATCACAATTGCACCATCAATTACCTGCCCAACCTCACCCAAATCCCAATAACATACCAACTCAACTCATCCAGGTTATGGAAAGTGGATAAGGGGAAATCAATCCAGTAGGATGCAATGAACTTCGGTTAAGATCAGGGCACATAATCTCCCCAAAAAAAAATGAAATTCCCCAAGAATAGAGGAATGAAAAAAACCAACAATAACACCCTCGACTGTGGTAATAACAAAAGAAATTGAGAAAGGGGGGAACACAGTCGAATCACAAGACTCTGATAAGGATGCGATTCCCTCCCCTCCATTCCCCGAAAGACTGATGATAGTGAAACCCACCGTATATCCTAACTTTGACATTGTAGGGGAACTCAGGAATTTATACATCAAAATTCCACTCCTGCAAGCCCTGCAAGACATATCGATCTATGCAAAGAAAATCAAGGAGCTATGTGGGAGGAAGACCGTAAAAAAAATAAAAAATTCATCATCAACAGTTCATGTAGTGGGAGCCTTATCTGATCTAATTTTGGGTAGAGAAACACCAGTCAAATATGCAGATCGAGGGAACCCCATAGTAACATTTCAGATTCAGGGTTGTTCCTTTCCAAATACCCTAGTTGATTTGGGGGAAGCCATCAATATTCTAACTATGGAAACCTGCAATTCCCTGGGTCTTGACTATTTCGACCCAACCTCGATCATGTTGCAATTGGCTGATCGATCAGTGGTCAAACCACTCGGCACACTACATGATATAGCCATTTCAGTTGATTCTTGGGAATATCCTACATATTTTCTCATCATCAACCCAAGAAGTGGACTCGAAGGGAATCCATTGATATTGGGAAGACCATGGCTTGTGACAACTGATGTGTACATAGGCTGTCGATCGGGTACAATGACATTTTCTAGAGGAGGGGTTACAAGGAATCTCATCTTATATCCTCCAACCAAACCTAGTCCAACGATCATACACCTTCAATTGCCACCACCACGATATCCAGAAAAGGATCTGTGTGACCCACTCACGATGGAAGAATCCCTCAAGCTCAAGAATCAACTAGAGGATGATGTAATCGGTGGTTTTATTAGCAACCCAACCGCTATAAGTAACCCAACATTCTAGATGCTCCAAGTTGTTCTAGACTGTGAAGCACAGGGAGACCCGCTAGAATATTTAATGGAACAACAAATTCCGCCTACCATTGTTCACAACAGAAAATCCGTTGAGATCGCACTAGGGAAGTCTCTGAACATTAATGCCAACCTAGAAGAGCAACAACAATAAAATCTAATCCAAACCCTCTCTAAATACCATCAAGCTTTTGCCTGGGAGTACTCTGATATGAAAGGTATTGATCCACAACTCTACACACACCACATTTATATTAAGAAAGACGTTCGACCTATGCGACAACCGTAAATAAGACTGAACCCCCACCTCAGAGATATTGTTAAAGAAGATCTACAAAAGCTGTTGGATGCATATTTTATATACCCTATCTCAAATAGTCAATGGGTTTCCCCATTAGTCATCATCCCCAAAAAAATGAGAAGTGGCGAATCTGTGTTGATTACAGGGAGCTAAACAAAGCTACTCAAAAAGACCATTTTCCATTGGCTTTCATTGATTAGGTCCTGGATACCTTGGCAGAGAAGAAATTCTTCTCTTTCCTAGACAGTTTCAACGACTACAATTAGATCCAGATTACCCCAGAAGATCAGGATAAAATGTCATTCACATGTCCCTGGGGTACCTTTGCCTACAAAGTATTTCCCTTCGGACTTTGTAACACTCCAGCTACATTCCAAAGGGCCATGCTGATCATATTCAGTGATCTGATTAGCAAAGGGCTCGAAGTCTACATGGATGATTTCACCCCATACAACGATGACTTCGATCAAGCCTTGAATAATCTAGAGAATGTGTTGGAATGGTGTATCGCTACCAAGTTATGTTTAAGTCACGAAAAATGTCACATGATGATGACAGAAGGTGTGGTATTAGGGAATTACATTTCTGCAAATGGAATTAGAGTAGACCCAACAAAAATTGAGGTAATTCTTAATCTACCTACTCCACACACACAAACTGAGGTACGTATTTTCCTTGGTCTTCAAGATACTATCGCAGATTTATGCCAAATTTTTCAAAAACCACTACGCCCTTACATGCTTTGATAGGTAATGTAGAATTTCAATGGTCTGGCAAATGTGATGTGGCTTTTGCAGGACTCAAGAAACTAATCTCAACAACGCCAGTGTTGAGAGGACCTAATTGGAAAATACCATTTCAAATTTCCATTGATGCCTCAGACATTGCCATAGGCACTATTCTTGGACAGGAAGAAGAAAAGAATCCCTACGCCATTTGTTTAATTAGAAAGAATCTAACTCCAGCTGAACTTAATTATATAGTAATAGGGAAAGAGTTTAGATATTATTTTCGAGATTAACTGCGTAGTGTAAATCATTAATATATGACCCATATTCATGAGTATTAGTTAAGCGTGCTTGAGCTAGAGGCGACTTGGGATGGGTGACCACTTAGGAAGTCCTGGTTATCGGGTGCAAGCCCCAAAAGTGATGATTGATGCTATGTGATTCATTTCGTTGGTTTCTATCACATTTCTTCACCCCTGTGAGCATCACTTGATGCAATGAGTGCTAAGTGGACTATTCAAATCATGAGAATTATTTTTCAGTTGCAACTAATACTTGTGAATATGGGTCATATATTAATGACTTACACTACATAGTTAATCTCGAAAATAATATCTAATATCTTGCACTGCGGAAGCCCCTATATGCTTAGAGAAATATTTCTTAGCTGTTATACATGCCATCAATAAATTTCATCATTATATAACAGGCTATCTAGTTATCCTATATATTGATCATTCTGCCACTAGATATCTAGCTAATAAACCAATTACTAATGGATGAGTCACTTGATTGTTATTATTATTGCAGGATTTTGATATCACCATCAAAGATCGACCCGTGAGAGAAAATATTTTCGCAGACTTCCTGTCCCGCATCCCAAAAATAGACGACTCATTAACAATTGAGGACCAATTCCCAGATGAGCATCTATTTGCTGTCAACGCAAAACCATCTTGGTGCACTAATGTAGCAAATTATCTAGCAGCGAGAAGATTACCGACACATTCATCATCAAAGGAAAGACAATTGATCGTCCAACGTAGTGCACGATTCACTTGGATTAGTGGATATTTTTTCCGCACAGGAGATGATCTCCAGATCCGGTGATGCATATGAGAGGACAGAATCTATGACATACTGAAAGCATGACATGATGAGCCCTATGGGGGGCATTTTGCAGAATGCAGGACTGGACACAAAATATTACATATGGGCTATTATTGACCCTCAATATTCAAAGATGCCAAGAAATATGTTCAGACATGCGACAACTATCAGCGGATGGGGAAACCAGGTTAGGCTGATGAAATGCCCTTGAAAACACAAATAGTCGTAGAACCATTTGAAAAATGGGTGCTGGACTTCGTCGGCCCCTTTAATCCAAATTCAAATCAAAAGGCCTATATTCTTGTTGCAACGGACTACATGACCAAATGGGTAGAGGTGGAAGCTTTACCAAATGCAACAGAAGAAGTAGTAATCAAATTCCTTTTCAAATTGTTTGTACGGTATGGACTACCCAGAGAAATAATTACTGATGGAGGGTCACAATTTATAGGCCATAGAATCACCGTCACCTTGGACAACTATCACATTAAGCACATAGTTATTTCTCCATACCACCCATAGGAAAACGGGCAAGTAGAAAGCACCAATAAGGTCTTAGAGGAAATCCTGACGAAGACTGTCTCAACAAACCGACATAATTGGGCTACTGAGCTCCCAAATTCCTTATGGGATTATTGTAAAACCTGGTGTAACACCACTAGCTACTCTTCTTACCATCTATTCTATGGTAAAGAACCCATCTTCCCAATCGAATTTGAGATCAAGACCCTAAGAATGGCCCAGGAAATTGGGCTAAATCTTATACAAGCACATAAACAACGCCTTCACCAACTCAACGAATTGGATGAAGCATGCTTGTCTGTTGTGGAGTGCACAGCTGTTATCCAGCAACAGAGAGAAACCTGGCATGACAGGCATATCAAGAAGAAATCATTCAAGAAAGGCGACTGGGCACTCCTATATGATTCCAGATTTCAAGACTTTCCTGGGAAATTACAGACACGATGGCTGGGGCTGTATGAAATTAGCAAAGTCCATGATAATGGCATGGTTACTTTGAGCACCATCGATGGTGTTGGTGATGGAGGTCACTCCTAGATTGTAGTAGGAGCAGAGCTCAATGCCCATCAGTTTATGTCACGATTTTTTTATGAAAAGGGTGATCGAATAGAAGTTAACTCAAAACAATATTGTTCCAACTATGAAATTAGGCCAGGCATGCATGGGCAAGTGAGGTCTTAGATAAACTTCAAACAGTGAGTTGTAATAAGTGTGAGTAGGGGGGAAGACCTGTATAAGAAGAGTGCGAAGGTCTGTTATAAACAACAGGTTTCTAACAGACTATAGGAGAAAGCATTTAAATGTAAGATCTTCTTACATTCAAACACAGAAAACCAGAAAATACAATAATGCAACAATAAATCCTTTATCATAACATAACTACAATAATTCGTGCAAATCAGTCGATCACTAACTCTCTTAGTATAAGATGAAAACTTAGATGGAGTAAGAAGGACTTTCTATCATAAAACAAGAATTCTCACATACAGATGCATAACCAAAGAGCTAGAAGGTCTGTTAAAAATTTACAGTTGGGAGCTTCTCTCTACCATCGATACTTACAAAAATGGCTAAAATGCCTACATATACTCGAAACAACAACGGCATAAAAAAACGAGACGTTGCATTAAAAACATTGCATCTGCATGCCCACTAACACTCTGCACATGCAGTCTCTGAATGATCGTGCACCCATGGTAGATGCAATCGAACTCCTGACAGTCCTGTGGGTGAATCGACGTGCTTTTAATTCATCCCCGAACTTTCCCTTTATGGAGAAGACGATGTCTAACCACCACCAACTGCCACAATAACTACTTCCTTGGGATTAGGAATGTTCCAGCCAAATTTGCACCTTTGGGACGTGGAGGTCCCCTCGCGCTGTCACTTGGATGGGATGAACGGCCTGATGAATAGAGGTAGAGGCCAGAGTGAAGGCTGGGGCATATAATGGGAAGTGGTGAATGGGCAGAGGAGACATGGAGCGTGGGCTTGAGTCGATGAGGAGAGGTGAGTCGGGAGAAGAAGGGAAGAACACCTAGCATGATGTGTCAGGTGAAAATGAGAAAGAGGAAAAAGGAGACCATGAGGGTGAATGGACAGGTGATGGGGAGAGAGGGGGAGACATGGAATCTAGTAGGAGGACAATAGACTGAGGAGGGGCCATGCTATGAGGTGAAGTGGAAGGTAGGCAATAGGGGAGAGGTGTCTCAGGAGGCAACATGGCGGGGGAAGGCCGCACAGTGATTAAAAGAAGAGCGACTGAGAAGGGAGGGCACGCTTGCGCGCCACTGCTCTGGGTGCTTTGACCTTAGCCGTTGGGAAGATGCACGCCTGATTCTGAACCCTCCCTCCCTCATTAAAGGTAGAAAGGCAATGGGGGTCCAGAATTTCCTATGCATCATTGATCTGGGTGCTCTGATCGTAGCCGTCAGAGAGGTGCACGCTCGATTCCAGACCCCCCCCGCTTAAAGGTAGAAAGGTGAGGGGGCTCCGGAATCAGATCCTGACCATAGATCTAGGCGCATGGATCCTCACTGCCCATAACTACTTGCCGGTTAACCATAGGCACATTTGCGTCCCGAACTTAGGTAAGTGGGATTTCACCCGCTCCTTTGCATTTTTCTCTCCCTTTACAATAAATGTCGCTAACATTAGGCTCCATGGGGGATAGAGTCATCCATGTGATGCTCTAAGAACTCATTTCGTAGATTCAGTGCCTTGTTGTTGGGCTATGGAGTCATTTATTAAGCTGAAAACAAAAAACAATATTTACAATAGGGGAGCCCTTTTCGACTCAGAAAAAACATTTTTTTAAGAAATGCCCATTAACTGGGCCATCAAAAAATTCTTTGCCTTCCAAATCCTGCAACCTATAAGTGTTGTTTGAAAATACTCCAGAGATCTTGAAAGGACCAAACCAGAGGGCATCAAACTTACTATGCTTTCCCCTATCCTACCTGGGTGCATCCCATTTGAGCACCAGATCACCTAGCTCGAAATATTTCTTCCCACTCTTCCTGTCAAAGGTTTGCTTGATCTTTTGCTGATGATGGTGGGCCCTATCCATGACCTGTTCCCTAATCTACTGTACTTCCACCATCTGATGAATCCTTCTGACCATATGGTCAGGCTCTCCTTCTAGGTCCTAGAGAAATTTCGCCACAGATAAAGTGAGCTGAGTAGGGAAAACAACCTCTGTTCCGTAAACAAGTTGGAAAGGTGAGATGCCCAGGGACTTCTTTGTTGTCACCCAGTCATCCCATAAAGAAAATTTGAGCTTCGAATCCCAGGCCCTTTTATTATCTTCCAATAATTTTTTAATGAGCTTGATCAAACTTTTATTGGAAGACTCTACCAGTCCATTTCCTTGAGGATAATAGGGGGTAGAGTGGATCAGTGAAATCTCGAACTGTTCATAGAACTCGACCAGAGGCTCTGACTGAAAGGGGGGAGCATTATCAGTGGCAATTTTTCTTGGACAACCAAATCTAGCTATGATATCCTCCAGGAAGATAATAATTACTTTGTGAGAAGTACTCCTGGTAGGGGTAGCTTCTATCCACTTGGTGAAATAGTCTGTTGCATTCAAGATCCATCTGTGTTGTCCACTTTAGGGAGGATGAATTTATCCTATGAAGTCCAATCCCCACTACTGAAAAGGTGTTGAAACTACTACAGGCTTTAATGGCAGCGATTTGAGTTGTTTCTTTCCTGAGAACTTTTGGCATTTGATGCAAGCTCTGATTTCTCTGCAAACATCAGCGAATAAAGTAGGCCAGTAATACCCAGCCCTGAGGATCTTATGAGCTGTGGTATTCCATAAATGATTCCCCCGCAAAGGCCATTATGGAAATCAAACATAACCTTCTGGGCTTCTTGTGGGCCCAGGCATCTTAAAAATACTCCTAGAGGGTCTTTCCAGTACAAGTCTTGGTCAATGAGGAAATATATGACCACCTTGAACTTTAAAGCTCTCGCCTTGCTTTTTCCCATTTCATTAGGAGGCTTCAATTCTTGCAGAAAGTACAAGATATCCTTATACTAGCGACATGCTGCTAGGGATAAGGCACCCTGAGAATTCTTATTAGATGACTCGGCTTGTGGATTTTCTGAACAGGCATTGATGAAGCTAATTCCCAAGGCTTTGCAATTGGATTTAGCCAACAGCTTGGCTAAACCTTGCCCCGGTATCAACTTGGTGGGCTTAATCTCCAGATCAAACTCTAGGATCTTGGCAATCCACTTACCTCTTCTCCCGTCTATGTCAGGCTGTATAAGAATGTCCTTCATAGAGGATGAAGGAACGTATGCAGTGATCCTTGAGTGCAAGACATAGACTCTGAAATCTTTGAGAGCTTTCACCAAGGCATAGGCATGCTTATCCATGATATCATACCAGACTTCTGCATCTCTCAATGCCTTGCTGAAGAAGGCAATGGGCTTCTCTCACCCGTCCTCATTTTTCTGCAACAAGACCGCTACTACTGTATCACAGGAAGCAAAAGAAAAGATCAGGAAATCTTTGGAATAGTCAGCACTGATCAACACAAGTGCCTCAGTCAATGCCCTTTTTATTTGGACAAAGAATTCCCTGGGTTCATCGGTCCATTTCACTTTGTTTCCCTTCCTGAGCATGGCTGTAATGTGTCTCACCAGCTCAGCAAAATTTGAGATGAATCTCCTCAGAAAGTTAATCTTCCCCAAAAAGGCCTAAACTTCCTTCTTAGATCTGGGAGGTGACAGGATCTGAATTGCCTCTACCCTACTAGGATCAATTCTCACTCCCTCTTTTGATACTATATGGCCTAATAGCTTCCCCTCCTTCATAGAAAACAAATATTTCTTGGGGTTTAAAGATAGGCCAAACCTTCAACACTTTAGGAAAACTTTCCTTAGGTGGCGGCAGTGCTCCGTATTTGACCTAGAGAAGATTGTGATGTCATCTAGATAGATTACCACAAACTGGTCCTTTTCCCTGATGAAGGCTATGTCCATGGCTCGCTGAAATGTTGCTCCTGCATTCATCAATCCAAAAGGCATTTTGGCATACATGAATGTGCCCCAAGGAGTGGTGAAGGCTATTTTTTCTCTGTCCTCAGGCATGACTGATATATGATTATAACCAGAAAATCCGTCAATCATGGATATCCTAGATGCACCAGTTACCCTTTGCAATATGTGTTCCATGTTGGGTAGGGGATAATTGTCTTTCCTTGAGCGCCTGTTCAGGTTCCTAAAATCAACACGGAATCTGATTTCCCCACTTTTCTTCCTTACTGGGACCAAATTGGCCACCCACTTGGAATACCTCAAGGGGACAATGATTTGGGCATCTAACAATTTCTTCACTTCTTTCTCCATGACAGGTAACAACATGGGATTTATCTGTCTCGGCTTCTTCCCGAATGGCTTAGCCTCTTCTTTCAGTGGGATCTTGTGCTCAATGATAGATGTGTCATAAGTCTTGAGGTCTTCGTAGGCCCATGCAAACAAATCAGCAAATTTATTTAATAACTCAACATAGTCCGCCCTCTGTTCATTGGTCAGGATGCTTGACAATTTGAAAAACTCAGGCTCCTCCCATGTTCCAATGTTGCATTCGTCTATGTCAGCATCTTGATTTGAAACACCACCCTTTATTGCCATGTCATTTTTGTCGAACAGTCTTTCTAAAGGGATTAGTCCCCTCGGAATGTGATTGCTAGGCAGTTGAATGATTTGGTGATTAACAATTTTATTCAAGAATACCTTAGAGGGGAGGTCACCTTCGGGATAAAGATCCTGATCAATGTGCAATGCAAAAAACTCATCGACAGACTGAAGAATTTTTTTGATTTCAAGATCGTCCTCGAATACCTTCCAAGGATTTATATTTTTCGGGATGGATGGCCTATATATTACCTTGACCTCACCATTAATCTTCGGTGGCAGAGGGATCCTAAACAAACTGGATGAGACTGCTAAGGAATCGGCCAAGGTATTCTCTTCCCTTGGGGAAAAAGAAATGTTGAAAGCAGAGAAGAAATTATCAATCAAGTCCCATACCTCATTTTTGTATCTTCTAAGCTGACGATGCTTGGCCTGATAAACATTCTTGACCTGTTGGATAATCAATTCTGCATCTCCGAACACTGCCATATCCCTTATTCCCATTCCTTTTGCAGCCCTCATACCCAAAACAAGAGCTTCATATTTTGCCACATTGTTGGTGGTTTCAAATTCCATCTTGTATGACAGAGATATGGTCTCTTGACAGGGCAATATGAAAATCACTCCAGCACCTGCGCCTATACTGGAGGAAGCTCCATTAAAGAACATTTTCCAAACAGAGGTGGTTGGAGGAGGTATCTTCTGATTAAGAATGGGCTGATTTATGATCTGTGAAGGGGCCTCAGAAGTTTCAGTGATCGATAACAAACTAGACCCTAAATCAATGTCAAGTGAAAAGATGGGGTGATTAGAGGGGTTTGCTTCATCACTGACAATATAGGCTAGCTGGGCTTCTCTGTACAACTTCCTGTATTCACCTCCACATACTAGAATGGTGGCATATGTGAGATCCATCTGTAATGTTCCTCCAAGTCTTTTAATCCAAGACCTTGACAACAACATGCCAAACTTGGGGGGAACGTCAACTACCACAATATCCATGACCACACTCTTCATGGGCAGCTGAAACAAAGAAACCACTAGGTCTTTGATGACTTCCAGACATTTCACCCTCCTTGAATCAAAAGAGTACAAGTCATGGTAGGCCATGACTACTTTGGGCATAAGGTTATGGGAAGCTCCTAAATCCATGAGGCAATTATGAAACACTTTGTCATGTATGTTCAGGGAGGTGTAGAAGGGAGGGGATGAATCATCTCTGTCTTCTACCATGGGACCTAGGATGACAACTAGTTTCTCATCTTGAAGGTTCATTGAGTCAGAGGGAGGCTAGGGGGACTCAGGTTGTAGCATCTTAGAGAGGGACCTTTTAAAGTCTTTATTTTTAACTAGCTCAGAGATGGGGATGGGAATTCTGATCTTTTGAATTTCATGCTCAAAATTAAAGGAGGCAATGGGATTAGGAGCTTCCCTTACCTCAACTACAGGTTCTTTGGCTGCTGGCGATGCACTCTGAGTTCTCTTTTCTTTAGTAGTGGTTGCTGCATATTTAGTAGGCTTATCTACTATGAGGGGATGGTCTTGGCTGTCAAAGTCTCCTTTTTATAATACATAAGTCAGAGAAGTCTCCAAACTTTGTCATATAATACATGAAGTCCTTTTTATCTCCTCACTGTCTCAAAAAGGTGTTATCCAAAGCTTCGATCCCATCAATAGACCTAGGAGGCAGGGCCTTGAACCATTTTATAGCCTCACCTTGGAGGCTATGGACAAAAATCCTCATCCATGCATCTGCATACATGATGAAATTATCATCTGTGAAACTATAAAAGGCTTCTAGGTGTTCATCTGCAGTTATGTTCCCCTCACCCATGAACTTGGGTAGTTGCTTGAGGTAACCATCTGTCGGGAGGGCATTGAGGGGCTGAGGTAACACAAGGGGATCATACCTAGTGGCTATAATAGCCTCCATTTTGGTCATAGGGGGATTTACTCCTTCCATGGGGATATTAGGTGGAAGAAAAGTTGGAGGAGAAGGAGTGCGAATAGGGGATATTAGAAAAGAGCTCCCTGAAGGAAAGGGAGACAATGGGGAAAACAGAGAGAGAGCTAAGGGACCTAAATGTGCAGATGCTTCTCTCTGTGTAGTAATAGTAACAAAAGGAGGGGTGGTGAAACCTTCTGAGGCCCGGGGTCTGTGCTGAGGCACAACTTTGAGGGAGGGGGGAGTGACAAGGATATCTCCTCCTGATGCTAGACTAGGAGGAGAAAACTCAGTAGGAACGTTCTCGAAATTCAGAAAACGGGAAACCTCATAAAAAGGCTGGCTAGGAAGCTGAGAATAAGAAAATGAAGTTTTTATGGAAGGAGGTGGGGAAATACCTGGTTCAACGGTGAAGCTTTCTCCTTATGAGGGCTTCCCTTTTCTGATAATCACCTTCGGATCTTCTTTAGGCATGGCCAGAGGCAGCTGTGGATGGGACCGCGTGTGTCTACTGCTAGAAGCCACAACTAACCCAACAGGTTCGCCGCAGTGGATTTGTCACAATGGAGTCACCAGGTGCACAGTAGAAATCTTCAAGGGCTCTGATTCTTGATGCACCTTCAGAATCAGAAGCTCAATGTCGTTCAATCCCAGGGAGGATTTTCAACTTCGTCCCCGACAACGGCCCCAGGAATGTTGGCGATGGAGGTCACTCCTGGATTACAGCAGGAACAGAGCCCGATGCCCATCAGTTTATGTCACAATTTGTTTATGAAATGGGTGATCGAATGGAAGTTAATTCAAAACAATATTGTTCCAACTCTGAAACTAGGCCAGGCATGCATGGGCAAGTGAGGTCTTAGATAAACTTCAAACAGTGAGTTGTAATAAGGGTGAGTAGGGGGGAAGACCTGTATAAGAAGAGTGCGAAGGTTTGTTATAAACAAAAGGTTTCTAACAGACTGTAGGAGAAAGCATTTAAACATAAGATATTCTTACATTCAAACACAGAAAACCAAAGAATACAATAATGCAACAATAAATCCTTTATCATAACATAACTGCAATAATTCGTGCGAATCAGTCGATCATGAAATCTCTTAGTATAAGATGAAAACTTAGATGGAGTAAGAAGGACTGTCTATCATAAAACAAGAAATCTCACACACAGATGCATAAACAAAGAGATAGAAGGTCTGTTAAAACTTTATAGTTGGGAGCTTTGCTCTACCATCGATACTTACAAAAATGGTGAAAACGCCTACATATACTCGAAACAACAATGACATCAAAAAACAAGATGCTGCATTAAAAACATTACATCTGCATGCCCACTGACACTCTGCACATGCACTCTCTGAATGATCGTGCACCCATGGTAGACGCAATCAAACTCCTGACAGTCCTGTGGGTGAACCGACGTGCTTTTAATTCATCCCCGGACTTTCCCTTTATGGCGGAGAGGATGTCTAACCACCACCAACTGCCGTAATAACTGCTTCCTTGGGATTAGGAATGGTCCAGCCAACTCTGCACCTTCGGGACATGGAGGTCCCCTCGCGCTGCCACCTGGATGGGCTGAACGACTTGATGAATAGAGGTAGAAGCCAGAGTGAAGGCTGGGGTGTATAATGGGAAGTGGTGATTGAGCAGAGGAGACATGGAGCTCGGGGCTTGAGTGGATGAGGAGAGGTGAGTTGGGAGAAGAAGGGAAGAACACCTGGCATGATGTGTCAGGAAAAAATGAGAAAAAGGAAAAATGAGACCGTGAGGGTGAATGGACAGGTGACGGGGAGAGAGGGGGACTCATGGCAGCTGGTAGGAGGACTATAGACTGAGGAGGGGCCATTCTAAGAGGTGAAGTCGAAGGTAGGCAGCAGGGGAGAGGTGGCTCGGGAGGTGACATGGCAGGGGAAGGCTCCACATTGATTAAAAGCAGAGCAACTGAGAAGGGAGAGATCGCATGTGCACCGTTGATCCAGGCGCTTTGATCTTGGTCGTTGGGAATATGCACGCCTGATTCTGGACCCCCCCTCTCTTATTAAAGGCAGAAAGGCAATGGGGGTCAAGAATTTTCTATGTGCCGTTGATCTGGGTGCTCTGATCGTAGCATTCAGAGAGGTGCTCACTCGATTCCGGACCCCCCCCCTGCTCCGCTTAAAGGTAGAAAGGCGAGGGGGCTCCAGAATCAGATCCTGACCATAGATCTGGGTGCGTGGATCCTCGCTGCCCAGAACTGCTTGTTGATTAACCATAGGAAAATTTGTATCTCGAACTTAGTTAAGTGGGATTTCACCCACTCCTTTTCATTTTTCTCTCCCTTTACAAGAAATGTCGCTAACAGATGGGTCTGGATCACCCTTTCTGGTCAATGGACACTGGCTGCGACTTTACCACCAACCACCTTCAAAAGTCTCTTTCTATCAAGAAGTAAGTAAAGGCCCTACAGTGTAAATTTTGGCTGGCTGGGAAGGTAACCCAGCCACCCCAACTCTATAAATGATGTATTTTGTTTATATTGTACATACTGTACATAGTTTTCCAACTGAGTGGTTAGTTTTTCTTTGTTTTATAAAAAGTCATCTAGGAAACAAGAATCAGGACAGATAACTACAATTAGCACCTTTTTCTGTTCCATACTCCCATTTTGTCTTATCACATGGACTCTGTCTTTTACATGTTCATGACGATTCTTTTCCTTTTTCAAGAGCCTGCTGCTCCTTTCGAACAGAACAACCGTTGTTCCTTTTTGTGTGCATGCTGTTCCTTTTTGAACGAAAAAAATGTTGTTCCTTTTCACGCAATTGTTGTTCCTTTTCACGCAACTGCTATTCCTTTTCACACGCCTGTTATTCCTTTTTGAACGGAACAATTGCTATTCCTTTTCGTGCAACTGTTGTTCCTTTTCACACACCTATTGTTCCTTTTTGAACGAAACAATTATTGCTCCTTTTTCGCGTGACTGATTCTCCTTTTGAACAGGACAATTACTATTACTTTTCTCACGCCTGCTGCTCCTTTCGAACAGAACAACTGTTGTTCCTTTTTCACGCACCTGCTGTTCCTTTTTTTGAATGGAACAACTGTTGTTCCTTTTTGCGTGATTGTCATTCCCTTCTTTACTATTCAAACGCTAGCCATTCCTCCGTAAGTGAGGATTTCATCAAATAATTTTCACCAACACTGTTTCTAATCATCATTACAATGATCTGTCATTATTTTGTGGATGGTCTCTCACACCTTATAAAAAAATATCGTGGAATAATCTCTCCAAAATATCTTAAACCTCGTTCATAATCGATCGCCACCATAAGTTGTTTCTTTCCCTTATATATACAAATATACCTGAATGATATTTTGCCTCTATATTATAAGGAGTCTTTAGCACACTTTTACTTGGCATCTTTACACTTCCTTATACCATCCCTTACTCTTAAGGAGTAGATGAACCTCCCTTAAATTATATATATATATATATATATATATATATATATATATATATATATATATATATATATATATATATATATATATATATATATAATAAAGATTTCTCATAAATAATGGGGGGTCTCATCATGAGCCAACCTACCACGATCATAGGATACTAACATAAGTGACATTCCCACTATGGCTACCACACCGGGGTAATAGCCTTTGACACTTTCTTTTGTCAAAGGATAAGAAGTCTCATCACGAGTTGGCTTATTCACTTATGTTACAATCTAGTGAGTGTCATTATCATCATCTGGCTACCAAACCAGGATAATGGTCTTCTTGGGAAAAGACAATTCAAATATTTATTAAGAAAAGATACAAACAAATAAAGATACACAATAAAAAACTTTTTCATAAAGAATGGGGGGTCTCATCACGAGCCAACCTACCACGATCATACGATACTAACGTAAGTGATATTCCCACTATGGCTACCACACCAGGGCAATGGCCTTTGACATTTTATTTTGTCAAAGGACAAGAGGTCTCATCATGAGTTGGCTTGTTCACTTAAGTTATAATCTAGTGAGTGGCATTATCATCATCTGGCTACCAAACCAGGATAATGGTCTTTTTGAAGAAAGATGATTCACATGTGTATTAAGGATGCAGGCTCATCTGAGGGTTAAAAGGCAACCCTGGCAAGGCTATGGACGCCTGCGAGCAACAACGACTCTGCCTGTGGTATGGATGATTATCTCAAAATACCAAGTTTTTGCGTGTCTCTAGATCTCCTTTACTCAAATAATGAGGCTATCATATCAGTTATACTCAATCACCCAGAAAAGTAACAATATTATGCTATGTGGAATATTAAAAAAAAAAATGAACAGATTTAATTTATTTTTGATTGATTTATCCATAAATAATTTTTTGAACATAGGTGTAATAAATTTACAAATTCCACAGATCAAACAGACTATTGTTTAAATGATTTTTGGTGGCATGTGTTTTTTTGAAAATTATATATGATTAGTCCCTCTCGGCGTCGGCAACGCAATCATTACCTCTCACCTGAAAATACTTGCACTCATTACTCCCACCTACACTGACGGTTGAGGACAACCTCTACATTAATGAAGGGGGATGCTCAGCACACTTCTCGACTAGATGTAATGATTGTAATAAATATGAAACCCACGTCTTTATACATTTGTTGTTGATGATATTTTCTATTTTTGGTATCTTCTTCTCCAAAGCTGGTCTAACCAAATTTGTAAGCAGGAACGACAGTTGTTCTTTCTTTTTCACAGAAATATGGGTGGCAAAAGTGTGCACAGAGAGCCGACATTACTCCAAGTTACAGAATAGGCAAGAGAAATCCTACATCTCCTAGGGTGGACCGAGTACTTCAACCACTTGCAAGGATATGACACAAATGTCATGCTTGAATTCTTTCAAAACCTGCAAGGATAAATCTCTACGGTGAAGGCATACAAATCTCAGTTACCCCAAAAATCATAGCAGAAGTCACAGGCCTCCCTAACACGGGCATTCAATGGACAGGGAAATACATGAAGCTGAGGGAAGCTATGGAATCTTTCACAGAACTTGGGGAATAATTGGATAAAAAAGGAAAGGGACTTAATCCCAGTACCCTTAGTGAACCATGGAAGGAACTGGCAGGGATAGTTTAGAGGTACATCACCTACGATGGACGATACGACGTAATTTGACCTCGCCATCTCAAATTGTTGGCAGCCTTGAAGCAACAGTTAGTACTTAATCTACCTTTCTTCCTGAATACCATACTACATGAAGTTGCCTTAAGAACATAAAAGTCCAAGGATCCTGTTACTGTTATCATCCACCACAGGTTAGCTAAACTAACATCGGATAAAGCATTGAGTCAAACTTAGTTGACTTGGGAGAATCTGATTGAGGCCAATAGACCTCCACAACTGGAGAAGGCGACTACCACCCAAAGAGAAATTCCACCGTCGCAAACTGAAGTTGAAGTAGACCCTGCTCAAATCACTAAGGCCCAGACCTCATAGACACAAGCATTAACAAAAAGGAAGAACAGAACAATGGCTGCTTTTAGATCCCCCCCTAGGACAAGGAAAAGAAGCAGACAAACTCAGGAAACAACTGAAGAAATTCAGGATGCAATAGAGCACCCTGAAGAACTTAAGAATTTCATAGACATTCTCTACAGGAAAATGTTCAAGCAGTTGAGCAAGAAGAGAAGACAACACAAAAGGATGATCAGGGAGACACCCAACCTGCAGTAGAGCACCTGAAAAGAAACTCTTTGAAGAGCTATGAGATAGAAATAGCTCAGGTTTTGGGGAACTTAGGAACCTTAACTGGAAGAGATGAAAATAATCTGGAAAAAGACCCAGAACCAACCTCCTCTTCAAAACTAGCTGAAGACTTTCCTGATATTGAAATGTCTTTTTCAGATGACACAGTACAGGAGGAATTTATTTTGAAATGAGAGACCCTCTTGGACAACCAGAGCACTTGGAAGGAATAGAGGGACAACCATCTACAGGCTAGAATGAAGAAGACCTCGAGATCCCTCATAAACAGAAATCAACCAAAAGCCAGAAACAAATTAGGAAATTAAAGAAAGAAAACAAATTGTTGAAGAAAAAGGCTAAGAGGGCTGAGGTATTAAAGCAGAAGGTGGGAAAACTCAAGGAGATTATCAAGGAATTGAGGAAATAGTTATAACTAGCAGACAAGATCCATAGAAGAAAGAAAAACAAAAGGGGCAGAATGCAAGGAAGAAACCCTCTTCCTAAGAAAGCAGTTAGAACAAATTCTGTAGGGATATAGACAGACCCTGAGGAATTAGTGGTAGAAGAAGCAGTAGTTCAGGATGAATATGTAATTCCTGTAGAAACACAAGAGATGGTTGATGTTGGGATACATACAGACACTCTGATTTTAGAGGAAACAACTCAACTCTTTGAGCATAATGCTACTATTAAGAGACTAGAGGAAGAACTACTACAGTCTCAACAAACCCTGATTCAAAACAGAGGTGAATTACTGACTATAACAGAGCAGTCCCAGGAACATAGTACTATCATGAATAGACTGGAAGCAGAGCTTGCACAGACCCAGCAAGCATTAATTCACTCTAGAGAAGAAATGAATGAATATCAAGCATCCCAATCTCAGGCACAGGGTGCCATCATTGATAAGCTAAAAGAAGAATTGGGACAAGCCCAGCAAGCATTAACTCAATCCAGGGAAGAGATGAGCGCTATGGAATAATACCAAGCATCTCAATCTCAAGCACAGAGTGTCACCATTGATAGACTAAAAGAAAAACTTACACAAGCCCAACAAGCATTGGTTCAACACCAACATGGAATGGTAACTAGGACTGAATATCAAAGGATTGTTAAATAATTGAAGGACATGACAGTAACAGAGGGTGAGACCTATGATGCGCTCACCAGAGCCCAAGAGAAGATAAAAAAGGTGCAAACCCAATTGGAAGAAGCTTTGGAGCAAATCAAACACATCTGTGATGTCTACTCTGATGCCATCAATTACAGAGCCCCTACCACTAATTATGTTTTATTCTTGTTGGAACGATATCTATTGTTGAGAGTGAAAGCCATCAGAGCAGGTAAACCCATTTCATTTTCCACTATACCAGAATTTATTTCATGTTTCAGAGATCAGGAAGAGAAGGTACAATACCTTCTGTGTGAATTATATTTCCACAATTTCATTTTGGAAGAAGTTATAGGAGACAACACTGGTCCCTTCATAGGGGACATACAGTTCCAGGCACTCCTATCCTTTACTAGGAACTAGGTCAGATAGGGTAAGGCTCACAAAATGTTCATAAAGAGGGAAACTGGTTTAGATATTTGGATTAGAGGAGAGCCTCCAAAATCCTTCCCAGCCATCATGCGATATAATACCTTCATGAAAAGGGTGGGGGTTGTGGACTCATTGGCTCCTATCCATTTACAGGTCATCCATTCAGGTATCACATATTTTATAGAACTCAAGGAAGAAGCTCTTGTTGCTTCCAAGCTAAGATGGGATGCATCCTCCGATGAGGTTAAAAATAGAGAGCCCTTTGGATTTAGGAATTTCTTTGCAGCAACCTTCAGAGTGGAAAGGTATTCTAGAATACTCCAGGAGGAAGGGCCTGTTTGGATGGGATGCAGGTATATCCCCCCTCTCCTCTGGTTTCCTCCATAAACTTACCAGAGGAATTATCAAATTAATAAAAAGAGACAAGACCCTGCTTTTGACGAAATCAAAAGAACAATGGTTTCAGGAGACCTGGTGAACCAACTTTTCCTCCCCACAATATAACTTCTTTACATGTAATATTCCATCTTGCATGAGGACATGAAAGAAGGTAAGCTGGGGGGTATGTTGGGTTACGGAAAAGGTATAAATATCTTCCTTTTTCCCACAGTTCATGATATGATTTTGATTGATTCTTCAAATAGTTAGGGATAACTGGGAAAGAACATGATTAATATGTCTCTTAGGGTTGTTATTGAAGTTTTATTAAATAGATTTTAAATTACGATTGGAATGGTTTGATTTTGTTGCAGAATTGGATAAATAACTATCAAAGATAACCAAAGAGATCTTGGCTATGCGCAAGCTATTGAAGGTTGAAGACTTTTTAGGCGCAAAGCAATTTTGAAGATAATGCATTTTCTATATTGTAACTTTATAATAGTAAAGCAATCCTGAGGATCTTTCGATCCTCGGGATAGCTTGATTTACCTAGATTATTGTAATATATAAGAGGTTAATATATCTAGAAAAGAGAGAGAAAAAAACGCATTCAAGTATTTAGATTCAGAATTGCTCTGTGCAAGCAGTTTTTGTAAATGTTTCACCAACTATGGAATCAATGAAAGTTTTGAGTGTTTCTACCATTTCTGTGTTCTGAGTTTATCGTAATAGTACTTTTGAAGACCGAGGGCCCAGTCTGAAGGAGCTATTGTCTCATTCTGTAATTGTATTAGTTCGAATTTTGATTTCTATTTTGTGATTCAGATTTCTTTTACAATAGCCAAGGATAAATGCATAAGTGTGTTAATGATTTTATGATTGTTTGCATATAGAAGAAAGACATTTCCCTCAAGTATTAATGATTGTCGTTATGATTTCCATTTCTGAAATTGTTGCTTGACAGTTCCTCACATTTTCATCCTCACTATTCCTTTTCCTTAGATTTACCATTGTTGTTCCTTTCGGTTAAAGTTACAATAGTTGTTCCTTTCGGTAAAAGTTACAATAGTTGTTCCTTTAAGTAAAAGTTACATTAGCTGTCCTTTCCGATTAGATTACAATTGTTGTTTCTTTTTGTAGATAGAGTAATTCCTTATTTCCTTTCCAGTAATCAGAATTCATAATTGATAGTTAATTCTGCAAGTCCTTACTTAGATTCAATTACTACTTTTTAGTTAAGTGAATTCAATAGATTAATTAGTTCCTTTCCATTTTACAGCATCTTAATAATCAGATTTCAATTCCATTAGTTCTTAGAATCTTTGGTGAACATTTGAGGAAATTGATTGTTGATGAACTCAGATTTGGTTTAGCTACACAATTTTAGGCTACCTACATAGACTTTGTTGATGTTCTTGAGATAAAAGACAAATCTCCAGGTTGATAAATTAATGTTAAACTAAGGTTGTTTTTAGGACATCTTTAGAGACCAATAGTAAATATGAGAGAACTGAAGGTGGATTTTTTCCATGTACCTCTTCAAAAGGAGTCATGCAGGTAGTTGTATGGTATGAAGTGTTGTACCACCATTCAACTAGGGGTAACCATTGAGCCCATTCAGACATTTTTTTGTTGGTAAAGGCCAAAGGCCTACCCTCTTGAATAAGGACAACTCCAATTCCTTTCCCTTAAGCATTACATTCTAGGACAAAGGTATTTTTGAAATCGGGCAGGGCTAGGACTGGAGTGGTGCACATGGCCATCTTCAAGGTTTGAAAATCCCAAACATTTGCTAGAGTCCAAGTGAAATAATTTTTTTGAGGAGTGTCGTGAGAGGTTCCACAATCTTTCCATAATTCTTAACAAACTTGTGATAATAACCTGTTAAGCCTAGAAATCCATGCAATCTTTTGAGAGTCTTTGGGTGAGGCCAGTCTTGCATAGCTTCAATTGTTTTAGGGTCCACCCTGACACCATCCTTGCCAACAAGATGACCCAAGTACTCGACTTATGAGGTGCCAAAAGCACATTTGGATTGTTTCAAAAAAAGTTGGTGCTGAGAGAGTAGATGGAGAACTTGATCCACATGAGAAAGATGGTCTATCCAGGTTTTTCTATAGATGAGGATATCATCAAATAAAACTAAGACAAAATGACAGAGAAAAGGGCATAATACATGATTCATGAGGCTTTGGAAGGTGGACAGGGCGTTACACAAGCCAAAGGGCATGACCAAAAACTCATAGTGGCCCTCATGAGTTCTAAGGAAGTCTTAGGAATGTTTGCCTATTTCATACGGATTTGGTGGTAGCCAGAACGAAGATCCAATTTAGTAAAGAACTGGGTGCCATTCAATTCATCCAAGAGGTCATCAATGATAGGAATGGGAAATTTGTCTTTAATGGTGAGTTTGTTGAAGGTGTGGAAGTTAGGACACATGCACCAATAACCTTCTTTATTTAGGACCATGACCAAAGGAGAAGAGTAGGGGCTCGTACTAGGGCGGATAATGCTTGCGTTAAGCAGTTCTTGCACCATTTTCTCAATTTCATTTTCTTGGGTAAAGGGGTGAAGATAGGGACGGATATTGGGAGGAAGGCTTCCCGGTGCAAGGGGAATGGAATGATCATGAATACCATGGGAAGGAGTGAGTCCCTGGGGAGTGGAAAAGACCACTTAATGTTTATAGAGGATGGATTGGAGGTCTTGCGGCACAGAGGGTGTCTCAGTTGCTTGTATGGTATGGAGTTGGGAAATAACGCTAGAATGACCTTTTTTGAGAAGCTTTTCCATGCGATGGGAACTAATGATCTCAGGTGAACCAATGGTGATGCCTTGGAACTTATATTGTTGACCCTCCTGGTAGAATTACATGGTCAAATCCTTAAAATCCATGAGAATGGGACCTAAATTCCTTATCCATTCTTCACCCAACACAATGTTAGAACCGCCCATGTCGATAGAAAACATACGAGATTTCAGGTGGTAGTCACCAATTTGGAGACGTACATTTTCACAACTCCCTCCACATTTCATGGAGCCTCCATTGGAAATCATGATTTCGAAATTATTGACTGCATGTATATAACAATGAGTTTCTTGGGCAATGCAACGATGAATAAAATTATGGGTGCTTCCACTATCAACAAGAATGATGACCTTCCTATGCTTGATGTAACAAATTAGCTTGAGGGTTTGGGAAGAAGAGAAGCTAGTGAGAGAATTGAGGGAAATGACCGGTTCTATATTGGGAGGGTCCGAGGGAGGGGTTATGGCAGTGGTTTCAAGTGAATTAGACACAAGGGGAGTTTCAACAACCTCTTCTGAAATATCCTCTGAGATGGCCATAAAAAATCTTTTTCTTTTACACTTGTGGCCCGAAAAATATTTGTCATCACAATTATAACAAAGGCCTTTAAGTTGGCGTTCAGCCATTTCAGCCCTGGTCAATTTTTGGATCTTGAGTGGAGGAGAGGGGGTAGTGGGATTGGTTTAGTGCGAGGAATAAAGGAGAGTTTTTGGTTTTGAGAAGATACAACTTGTTGTGCTTCCTTAACTCTTTTAGTATCCTACACCCAACTCTAAGGCCGAGACATGAGGACATGGGCACAAATCTCATCCTTGAGGTCACTGATAAAACATTCTCAGAAAAACACATCAGACATGCCCTTTGTCCGAAAAGACAGTTGCTCAAAAGAATCTATAAAGTCTTTCACTGTTCCAAATTGTTTCAACTTTGTCAAATGACCTAAATGGTTGGTGTCAGTGTCAAAGTGTTCATAAAGCTCTGCCACAAAGTGTGTCCAAGAAACATAGCCTTGACGGGAAGTTTTTCTCCATTGCCACCATTGCCAATGTTCTTGATCTAGATGGAGAACACCATACCGGAGTTTGGCCATGTCATCTGTAATGTCGTATAAAGATAAATAATGTTCCATTTGGGTTACCCAACCAATGGGATTCGAGCCATCAAATTTGGTCACATCCACCCGCGGAAGGCATAGGTCATGCTAAAAGTGATGGGGCTGAAAATTATGGGACTGAGAGGAAGTTTCAGCTTCAGTATGTAGAGGTGGGTGAGATAAAGGGGAATCTGCAGGGATATGCATCTTGGTGTAGATCATTGAAACAACAGATTCAAGCTGGTTAGTCATGTCTTGTTTGAGTTCTTCGATTGAGGTGGCGATGGAGGACTACATGTTTGTATTGAGGGAAACAACATTGACACTGAGTTGTTTCACTTCTTGTTGGGTCTCTGTGAAATTATATTGCAAGGTATTGAAGTGAGCTTCCAAGTCTTGGCTACGGGTATGGGCCATGATGATGAGGGAACCGAAAAGGGGCAGGTGGGGTCAATTTTTTTTTCTGAAAAATGATAGGTATGAATGTGATAAGGGCGAAGTGATAAATCCAATGGAATAGTTATACTCTGGTCTGAAGAGTATTGCAGTGATGAAATGCCCAAATGCTTAAACAAGAATAATTGTGTAGTGATTTGGCAACTCGAACACAGTTGTGTTGTAATGTACCCTTTCACTACCCAGGTTTCCCAACCTCTCAGTTTACCATTCTGTACATGGAATTATAAGCGAAGGCATTTAACACAATTAAACACACTTAAATCTCAGAGTAAAATACATAAGATGCTGCTACAATTACTCAAGCCATAACAGTCACAATATTTTATTTACACAACGGAAAACATGATACAAAACAACACAGTCATGCGAACATGATCAAAACATAACTTAGAATACTTATATTTTATCTGCTGTAGAAATCACCAACCAAGTGCAGGCCTTCCACGAACCTTCCAGCCTTAGACCACACTGTTCATCAGATCAACAGTATGTCACCCCCGAGCTAGGACCGAGCTCCACCCCAAGGCAAGGATCCTAGGCTAGGTTGATGTTACAGGGAAGATAGGACATACACATTCACCAGGAAGAAGCTCTTCCAGGAATCTCCCACGCTCACTGCCCACAGACCCTCATTCCCCACATGCCTGTTCCACCCCAGGAGAGTGCACCTTCTCTGTCACCTAGACAGTCCTTCGGCTGCCAGTCTCCCTTACCTTGGGTTACAGGAACAGGCTGGACCGAAATTCTCCAGGCTCTATGGCAGCTACAGGGTTCCTTCCAGGAGTCCTCTTCTCCCTCTGCACACTCTCTCACCTGGAGGAGTCGCTCACAGGCCAACAAGCCTCACGCAGTCCAGTACTGCATGGCCACAACAATCCACAGGAAACACAAACAAATGCTTCCAACAACTGGCTCGGCAATCACAGGATGATTTCACGGTGATGATTTCGGAGCAGGTTTCACGCACAGGCTAGCTCATTTTTCCCCGAACCACCAGGGATTCTTCCACTCGAGTTCAACACAGGGAATTCTGGTTCAGGGAATGCGCTCTCGGGATTGTCTGGAACGGCGCAAACTCACAGCTTTGGACAAGGTAAACACGGTTTTCCTCAGGCAAAACAACTTAACGGGTTCAGAGATGAATCAGGATATCCGACAGAGGTCATACCGGTTCCACGCTCAGAGGTTCGGTTCCGAATGGAGGAGAGTCCCCACCCATGGTTCAGTTCAAGGCTTATATTTGCATGCACCAGGGTTGACACTTGTCACCCTGGGAACTACATGCATACCACAGCGTGCATCCCCTTTGCACGTTCCCTCCTTTGCCAGGAACTTAGGATAAACAGAAATGCACATGTCTCTAAATAATATTAAAATATTATTTCCCAGGCTTAAGCCCCTAGGCTTAGCACTCAACCCTTTTCCCACCTTTTAGCCCCTAGTTCCTTGCCCATTCTGTGGATGCTCAGTCCCCCATCACTCATTCATCGTGGTCGGTCTGCACTGGCGATGTTTATATTTTATTAATTGATCTGCATACATACAAGTACATCAACAGGCTCCTGGCCTTCCAACACTTAGGCTCCTTGGCCTAACAAATCACATAAGCCTACAGCTTATACAAAACTTACCTCACCAGCCTATGGAACATTTTTACAATAATTTTGCATATAACATGTTCTGTAACGGGGCTCCGCCTTGGGGACACTACATGCGCTGCAACAGATCTTCTCTGTTTTAATTTTTGTTTCCGTCCCCAAGGGTTAGGTATTCAAGGGTTCTACAGACAAGAGTTTTCCCTATGCTATAGCTCTCTGATATACATGTGAGGCCCAACAGTAGTACTCGGCCCAATATCTCAGTGCACTAACTAAGGAGTCTAGACCCTGCCCTTAGCCGTACTACTCGACTACCTAGGTACTAGAGATTATCTTCCCGAGTGTTGTTCTTGGTGGCACTCTAGCAGTCAGGTGGCCAATTGGCTTATCTAAAGAGGGCTTCAGGAAATCTAGGTCGATCCGTACACAGGTGTTGTCTGATGCACTACCACTTGAAGGGGTACCAACATGAGTTATAAGGGTGGCCAATAGATGTGCGCTTAAGTACCACTTGCATTTCTTGCGTGTATGAATCCCTCAACCGTGGGTTTATGCGCGTAACAACAGATCTATGTGGCTTAAATACACCAGAATATGTCTCTACCCTGAAAAAAAAAATAACCCACAATTACTGCCGAGGAAAGTGCTCTGATACCACTTGTAATATTCAATATATAAAAAGTATGCAGAAGAGAAATAAAATGCTATAAATAGCAAATAAGCAACAATATAACCAAAATCAACACCGCAATAACATAGAAATGATATCAAAATAACACCAGAAATAACACTTTGATTCTGAGAGCAACATTCACGGGCCTCTTCGAGGGGGAAACCTCCAGTCGAGAAGAGGTCTATTACAATAATATCCAAGCTAGGGTTCTCATACCCTCGACTCCTATTTATATTAAATATGTCTATCAAAAGAACCATCTAGAGGAAGATCCTTCTAGAAGCGGAAGCTTGTATTAGGTCTTCTTACATTCGACTTATTCTACCTTATGGCAAAGCCTTATTAATATTGACCTTTATTACATCTGAATATATTTTTCTACCTACATGAGGGATTAGGTCCCTAAAAAAATACAACTACATTTCTCTGAGACTTTCTGTCTGGCCTGTTGTTGAAGCCTTATAAGGGAAGTGGGGCAGTTGAAGGATTGTTGAGTAGAGAAGGGGCACACTTCCTGGGGTGGGATAGGAATGTGGGGAATGAGGGGTTGTAGGATGTTATTTTGAGTAGGCACATGACAGAGTTGTTCCTGTTTTCTGAGATACATCAACCTAGCTTGGAATCCCTTTACCCGAGTGGAGTTTAGCCTCAGGTCGGGGGTGACTCACTGTTGAGAGTTCTGAGGAGCATGGTCTAAGGATGGGAGGATCGTGGAAGGTATGAACGTAGTTGGTGGACTTCTATCAAAGTTAAGTATCAATTGTGTGTTAATTTACATGAAGTGTAATTATACATGTGTTTATGTTTATAGGTTTTACATGTGAATGTTGCATGTATATTTTTATTGTTATTTCCGCATGAATCTATTTATTGCAGAGTATATATACATAGATGGAATGAAAGTTTTAGGTTGCATGACCCAGCCTGGGTGGCCAAGTATGTTACACCATTCCCCCTAAAAAAGGACAACTAAGCTATGCCAATGTGGTAGAAGAAGAGGATGAGGTCTTAGGAACATTTTTCATCACCCTACTAAGAGAGGAAGATAATGACATAGTATAAATCAAACATGTATTGATTTTTTAAATGTTTTTGTGCTCTCAATTTAACTAAATCTACTCATGTCAACTAGGAAATAAAATAAACTTCGGTTAAAAAAAAGAATCACAGTTTTCAAATCCCCTTTCCCCTCACAAAGTTGGATGTTTCCACTAGAGAGATAAATCCATGTATTGTTTTCTATGATTAAACAAAGACACATATTTTGACTCGATGCAATTTAACCTTTTTGATCTTAAAAAGAAATGATTTCACGCGGAATCAGAAGAACCATAGTATTATCAATTGGGTGTCGATGTTTCGGATCCATATTAGGATTCATCATTAGGACAAGAAGCCTGAGATTAATTGTAAGAAGAGAGGGTTATAAATATCTAACTTAGACATAGAATTTTAGTGTCGGCTAGAGTTTTAGAATAGGTTTTAGTCAAATTTAAGGTTTTCTAGATTTCTTTTATAAAAATTTTATTTAAAAATATTTTATTTAAAATTTTTATTTAAAAAACTTTATTAAAATATTTTAGATTTTATTTAAATTTCTGTTTTAAATTATTTTGTAATCATCAAGGTGGTGTTTATTATTGTTAGATTTAATAGGTAAAGGTGGAATTTGAGTGTTTTTTAATTAAATTTTTGTTAAAAAGCTATATGTTTATTAGTTTTGTTTTATTTAAGAGGATTCTAAAAATATTTTAAGGTGTTTAGAGTTTAATATTCTTTTTAAAAATGTTTAGTGCTCAATATGTTTATGAGTGAAAATTAAGTTATCTAATAGAGGTAGTTGTATTACGTTTTGATTAGTGTTAGTTAGATTTTGTGTTTGTTAATCTTAATTTTTTGTTGTTTATTAATTGATTAATAAATTAATATTAAGGAAGAGTTATTTATCTGTTTATTCTTTTATTTTTATGAATCAGGGGGAGCCAGTTTTCACTTAAGTCTAGGCCATTGTCTCTGTTTAGGTTTCTTGGGTGCTTACAGATTTCGATTGCTTCTCTAATACGTCATTTAAAGAGGTGTTCTTCTTTGGCCAAAATTTTGGTGTCTTCTAGGCGAACGTGGTGTTTAGTTTTAAGGGAATGTTATGCTAGGGAGGAGGTGCGTATGTGTTCATTATTTATGGCAACTCCATGTTCTTTGATCCTTGTCTAGAAGGAGCGACCAATTTCACCGATGTAGCATTCTCCGCAAGAGCATTCTATTTTGTAAATTCCTTTGCTTTTGTGAGGGTCAAGTTTGTCTTTAACGGATCTCAAATTTTGTTTTATGGTTTCATGTGGTTTGAAGGAGGTCTTGATTTCTTTCTTTCTAAGGATCTTCACAATCTTATCAGTAACTCGTTGGATGTAAGGTAGGTAGGCCTTTATATTGGGGTTTTGGTCTTCTAGGGAGTTAGAGTTTTTGTCAGTTTTTTCTAGGGCGTTATTTATTGCGTTTGTGATGTCTTTGTGTTTATAACCTATGTTTTTAAAGACAACTGAGAGGTGGTCTTTTTCTTGTTCTAGGTGTGTCTCATCAGAGATTCTTATGGCTCTTGTGGCTAGAGTTTTTAGGACACCTAGTTTCTACTTAGGGTGGTGATGCGAGTTGGCATGGAGATAGTTTTCAGTGTGGGTCTTTTTTCTATAGACTGCATGCCATAGATTCCCATCGCTTTTTCTACTAATTAGAATGTCTAGAAAGGGGATGCTACCATTTTCTTCGAGCTCCATAGTGAATTTTATTTCTTCTGAGTTGTTGTTAAGGTGTTGAAAGAAATGTTGTAGTTCCTCTTTCCCATGGGGCCATATTACATTAGTGTCATCGACAAATCTCTTCCACCTTGTTGGTTTCAGGGGAAAGGAGTCTAGGTCTTGCTTTTCAAAGTTTTCCATGAAAATATTGGCAACAATTGATAATACTTTGGTTCTTCCCATTCCGCCTAAAAACACTCCTCACCACATAAATCTCAGCAATCAAAAATGATTTCATTAAAGAAAAATAACAAATTTGAAAAACATAGATGAATCTCAAATGAAAATTTAGGATCATTTTCATAATTAACTTTGATTTTGGAGTTCATAGCCTTTGTGATAGATTCATCAATATTACCCACCAAATAAAATCATTATTCGATAAGAACATGTAATTTGGTATAAAGGATCACTTGAAACCCTCTAATTGTTTCCATGAGTTGCTCCGGAACTTGTAAATACATTTACTATGAAAAAGTTCATATTTCGTGAAATATGTACTTAATGGTAATACTAAACTCAATTCATGGTTTTGAAATACCTATATAAGTATATTAAGAGACAATGTGACAATGTCTTGATGATGTTCATAATTATTATAAAAAATGCCTTAATATTTTTCAATTATCATAAAATAATAATTATTAATATTCTTTTTTTAACATAAGT